>MDKI01179225.1:0-91140 GCA_005239505.1 Nicotiana paniculata
TGTGCTATTTAATATTGGAAAACTATCCACTTGGCCATAGCATTTGATCTTCAATCCAAGAATTTTAAAAACTCATAATGTGCATACAGTCCAAGCATAGCTCTCTAAGTGCATATACACTCTGTGGTTTGTGTTAAAGGCCTAACGAATAATATCTCACATCTGATTAAACATTTGAAATTCTAGTCATGGGTTTTAAGTTTATAGCACGAGAGTTGATTCTGATACGCATTTAAGCGACAAACTAATTCATACTACTGCGTTCTCTTTGTGAAGTATGGGCATGTTTGTTGCGGATGTTGGTCCTAAAATACCCTCTGAAGTCTTACTAACGCTAAATAAATAAAGCAACTAATAAAAGAAAACTTCCAACATATACAAGCCGTAAATCAATCACATTCCCACTGTGATCTTTTCTTGTTCTCCCTTGATCCATTGTATTTCATAAAATGTTGAAACACAGATAATCATTTATACTATATTAGCAGCATTTTCTTACGAAGATCACAACACCGAACAAGAGATATTAAAAGATTTTTGCTTTAAAGAGTTAACTAAAATCAAGAAGAATGATCAGTAAACTAAACTTATTCCAGCTATCACCAACACCATCTAATAATCATCCCAAGATTCCTAGTTCCCCATAACAGAACAATAGATTGCAACAACTATAATCCACCGGCTCAAAAAAATGACCAATTTTACAATGATTCCCAGATAATAAAAGCTCCATGATACACTCACATCCGGAGGCTAATTCAGGCTTTGAACTTTACGGTTCTGAATTCCAGGACAGCGACATCAAGTGCTAGTTTCTGTATATAATTTTTATACATATTTAGTGAATTTCTTAAAATATAAAAAGGAGTTTAGACTAAATCTAGTGTGTTACGCAGAACCCATATCATAAAGCCTACATCCACCACTGCTCATTAGTCATAGAAATAGAGAAATTGTACAAGTTCAACTTTACCAAGTTAACCAAAAAAAGAAAAAGCTAAAACTAAGGACTAGTTAGGCAATAGATTTTGCCAAAATAATTGGGTTTTATTTGGCAAATACATGTTTGGCCATAGATTTTGCCTACATTTTGGCAAAATCCTAAATCCCAAAACCAGTTCAATGGACCAAAATATCACTATTATATTTTATAAAAGTTGCCCCAAACTTTTGTAATTTATAAAAGAGCCTACCATTTATTATTTTGTAACAATGTTGCTTCATCTTCTCGGACATCTGGTGTATCATCTATTTCATTATAAAAATGATAATTTTATACTAAATTTATTTATGTTCAGGACTATGGTTTGCGATAATATAATAAATGTTATTGATAATGGTATTGATCGGTGATAGTTTTTAGAACTTGTGGGTATAAGTCATGTTTCATGTTTTTTCACATAAATTTGGGAAAATATGTTTTGAAAACTGATGCCCAAATACATTTTCATCTTCGCACCAAACTTCACCCGAATCAGATTTTTCAAAATAAATTTGGGAATCTATAGTCAAACGCTTACTTCTCAAAGATTTCTAACAAAAATTAAACAGAAAAGCAAAGTATCAACAGAAATTCCAACTCACAACCCCACAGGGTGAAAAACAAGAGCATTTTCAAAGATACCCAGATAACAAAAGTACCAAAACACTAGCAATTGAGTACCTGAAATAGGGAATATGACACATAGTTCCTTCTCCATCACCCTTTTCTTCATCTTCTGCGCCTCTTTTTACAAATATAACCCAAAAATTGCATTGTTCAAGTTAGAAGCAATTTACTGGTTTCTTTAACTGTTGCTATCAACATGACCATCATCATCTTTTTGTATTTTTGCCACTCTAACGGAATGCAGAATTGTTTGGTTCCTCCACAAGGTAAATACAAAAAATAGTACTATTATTCAGTACATGAATTACAATAAACAACATTCATTCCTTTAATTAAATGCACTTGCTATTTTTCGTTTGGCTTACCGTTTTAGAATAGAGTTGTGACAATTATAAGGTAGTTACATATAAAAAAATTTATATGTTATAAAATAATAAAAGAAGAACAAGAGTATTGCACATAAGTATAGTGGGAGAATTTTTATTTATTTGGGATGAATTACAATGTAATAGAATCCCTCTATTTATAGGAAAAAATGACTTAGTCATCAAGTAAAATCCTTCTCTAAAATATAGACATTCACCTTAAATAAAATTATATGTATAACACTCTCCCTTGAATATCTATTCAACAGATAATGTGCCTCGTTAAAACCTTAACTAAAATAAAACTCGATGGGAAAAAAATTCTAGTGAAGGAAAAGGAGTACACTCTAACAATACGCCTTTTGGTTGCCTCGTTAAAAACCTTGCAAGGAAAACCCAGTAGGACAAAACCTTGAAAGGAAAAAAGAGTGTAACGCACATTAACTCCCCCTGATGAGAGCATCAATTTACGTCCTCGAGCATTCGCATCCCAATCTTGTACACTAGCTTCTTGAAGGTTGACGTTAGTAGAGATTTTGTGAATAAATCAACCATATTATCATTTGAACGAATCTGTTGCACATTGATATCACCATTTTTTTGAGATCATGTGTGAAAAATAACTTTGGTGAAATGTGTTTTGTCCTATCTCCTTTATGAATCTTCCCTTCAATTGGGCTATGCATGCTGCATTGTCTTCAAACAAAATCGTGGGCAGTTTTGTCACACTTTAAACCACATTTGTCTTGAATAAGATGTATTATAGACCTCAACCACACACATTCTCGACTTGCTTCATGAATAGCAATTATCTCAGCATGATTAGATGAAGTAGCCACAATTGATTGCTTAGTCGATAGCCAAGATATGGCAGTGCCTCCACAAGTAAACACATAGCCTGTTTGAGATCAAGTCTTGTGTGGTTCAAATAAATACCCAGCATCGGCATAACCAACAAGATCGGGACTACAATTATTGCCATAAAATAAGCCCATATCAGTAGTTCCTTTTAAATATCGCAATATGTGTTTGATTCCATTCCAATATCTCCTTGTAGGAGCAGAGCTATATGTTGCTAAGACATTAACTGAAAAAGTTATGCCAGCCCTTGTAGTGTTAGTAAGATACATTAGTGCATCAATTGTACTAAGATATGGTACTTCGGGATCAAGTAGCTCTTTATTCTCTTCTTGAGGTCGGAATGGATCCTTATTCACATCAAGTGATCGAACAACCATTAGAGTACTTAATGGATGTGCTCCATCCATCTAAAACCGTTTCAATACCTTTTCTATCTAGGCAGATTGATGAACAAAAATCCCGTTTTCCATATGTTTAAATTGCAAACCGAGACATAATTTTGTTTTTTCGAGATCTTTCATCTCGAATTCTTTCTTTAAATAATCAATTGCCTTTTGAAGTTCTATAGGAGTTCCAATAAGGTTTATGTCATCAACATATATGGCAAGTACAACAAATTTCGATGTTGTTTTCAAAACACATGAACAAATGACATCATTTATATAACCTTCCGTTAATAAATACTTGCAGATAATTATACCACATACGTCCTGATTGCTTTAGACCATACAAATATTTTTGCAATTTGATTGAAAACATTTCCCGAGACTTTGAATTATGTGCATTAGGCATTTTAAATCCCTCGGGATTTTTCATGTATATCTCATTACCAAGTGAGCCATAAAGGTAGGCGGTAACCATATTCATTAAATGCATGTCAAGCTTTTCAAGGACAGCAAAACTAATGAGATAACAGAACGTTATAGCGTCTATAACGGGTGAATATGTCTCTTCATAATCGACAACAGGACTTTGTGAAAGTCCTTGTGCAACAAGGCGTGCCTTATATCTTTGTACCTCGTTTTTCTCATTTCTCTTGCGTATAAAGACTCATTTATAGCCAACATGCTTAACACCATTAGGTGTTTGGACTACAGGCCCAAAACTTCATGTTTCGCCAGTGAATTTAACTCTGATTGGATTGCTTCTTGCCATTTTAGCCAATCACGTCTTTGTCGACATTCTCCAATAGATTGAGGTTCAAAATCCTCACTATCTTGCATAATGCTAGATGCAACATTATATGTAAAGACATAATCCACCACTATATCCACTCGATTCAAATTTGTCTCAAAAATGATTGGATTTATTGATAGTACCTTATTTTCTTGAGTCTCAGGCTCAGTGTTTCCTCATGAATCTCAGAATTTGTTAAATCGTAGATTTCTTCATAAGACTCTTTAGTAGTGTCATTTTGATCATTTGTTTTCCTTTTTCTAGGATTTTGATCCTTAGAACCCAATGGTCTGCCACGTTTTAGGCGTGTTTTTGACTCATTAGCTATGACACTAGAAGATTGTCCAACGGGGACATCAATACGGATTGAAACATTCTCTACAGGGATATGTGATTTTGTTATCCTTTTCAGATTCGTAAATGCGTCTGGAATTTGATTTGCTATTATATACAAATGAATAATTTTTTGTTTTTCACAAATAGAGGCACATGGATCAAGATGAGATAATAATGGATTTTCCCACAAAATTTCCCGTTTGGCTTCACCAATTTCTCCCCCTAATTTTGGAAAAAGTGTCTCATCGAATCGATAGTCTGCAAATCGAGCAGTGAGTAAATGCCTCGTTAATGTTTCAAGATAGCGAATAATGAAGGGCGATTCAAACCCAACATATATTCCTAACCTTCTTTGGGGACCCATTTTGGTGCGACATGGCGGGGCTACAGGCACATATACTGCACATCAAAAATTCTTAAATGGGATATATTTGGTTCATGACCCAAAACTAATATCAACGGGGAATATTTATAATAATTTATCGGTTTGAGACGAACTAGCATTGCTGCATGCAAAATGGCGTGACTCCAAACAGAAGTGGGCAACCTCGTTTTCATGAGTAACGGTCTTGCTATCAATTGTAGACGTTTAATTAAAGACTCTGCAAGGCCATTTTGAGCGTGAACATGAGCTACATGATGTTCCACTTTTATCCTAATTGATAAGCAATAATCATTAAATGTTTGGGATGAAAATTCAACATCATTATCAAGTCTAATAGACTTAGTTGGATTATCGGAAAATTGTGCCCGTAATCGGATTATTTTTGCCATTAATTTTGCAAACGCGAGTTTGCGAGATGACAATAGGCACACATGGGACGATCTAGAAGATGCATCTATTAAGACCATTAAATATCTAAACGACCCACTAGGTGGGTGAATAGGTCCACAAATGTCCCCTTGTATACGTTCCAAAAACGCAGGGAACTCAACCCCAACCTTTGTTGGTGATGGTCTAATAATTAACTTGCCTTGATAACAAGAAGTGCAAGAAAATTCATTATTTAAAAGAATCTTTAAATTCTTTAATGGATGCTCATTTGAGTTTTCTATAATTCGTCTCATCATTATTGATCCAGGATATCCCAATCGATCATGCCAAAGTAAAAAAGTATTGGAATCGGTAACCTTTTGGTTTACAATAGAATGTGCCTCGATTGCACTAATTCTTGTCCAATACATGCCACAAGATAAATATGGGAATTTTTCAATAACCCTTTTCTGGCCAGAGACATTCTTGGTAATGATGAGATATTTAAGGTTATTCTCATCTATTGTCTCAATATGATATCTATTTCGACGGATATCTTTAAAACTCAACAAGTTCCTCTTGGACTTGGAGGAGAACATTGCATTTTCTATGATAAGTATTGTTCTCATAGGCAGAGTTATAGTAGCTCTTTCAAAGCCTTCAATTAAATTACTACTAACAGAAATTGTAGTAACATCTGCCTTACACATACATAAATGAGAGAAATATTTCTTCTCTTTGAATATTGTACGTGTCGTACATGAATCAACTAAACAAATATTTTTACAATTGGAATTTGATCCAAGTTTGTTTTGTGAGATATCCATATTTGCTTAATCTTCTCAAAGAGCTTCTTGAGACGGTAGAGTCTCGTGCTGATAACGTGTTATAAAATAACAAAAGAAGAAGCAGAGTATTGCAGAGAAAAGTATAGAGGGAGAATTCTTATTTATTTGGGATGAATTACAATGTAATAGGACCTCTCTATTTATAGGGAACAAGTGACTTAGTCACCAAATAAAATCCCTAAGATCTCTCTAAAATATAGACATTCACCTTAAATAAAATTTTATTTATGACACTATAACAAATTTAATTTTCCATATTTATATAGTTAATGTACAGTACATAAATGTTTTTGATATGGTCTTATGGACATGAAATGCCGACTAACATATGTTTTATTTTGTTAATTAAAAATTCACTGCTATTTACCGAATGAATATTTTTGACCGATTTAATGCAGCCGCAATTTCCGACCTAATTTGCTCGGAAACTTCTTCGTTAATTTTGGCTCCAAATTGCAACTCTTTCAGTCGCACACAAAATATATCGCAAAAATATTTTCTTGGGGTTTCTGACTGGATCAATCGCAAAAAAAAAGTAAGAAAAAAAAAAAATATATATATATATATATATATATAAATGTTCAACGGATTTGCGACCGAATCAATAAATTGCGACCGATTCGGTCGTAAATCTATTTTTAATGCAGCCCCCACATGTTTTTTCTTCTTTCTTCTCTAGTTGGTTTTTCCTCTCCTCTTCTGCCCCACCCGCTCTATCTCTTAATTTTCTTCTCTAATCTAATCATATAAGGTACATTGACACGATTTCCCTCTCTCTCACTCTCCCTTCCTCGCCCGCTCCCTTCCCCCCTCCAGCCGAACCCCCTCCACTAAATATTTTTTTCCTAAGTTGTTTAACTCGTTTTTGGTGCAGGAATCCGGCGGCTCTTCTCCGTTTTGGTGGTGGTCCGGCAGCAGATCCGGTAGTACTTTTCCAGTTAATTGTTTTTTTTTTTTTGCATTAATTTAGCAATATAGTATGTATAAATTAGCTATATAATTTGTAATATAATATAAATAAATTAGCGATAATTTTTGCAATATAGTATGTATATAGTGACTTGTTAAAAATTTACCCGTTTAGATCTATTTTTTTCTTTTTAGTTAGATGTTCTTGTGAAAATGACCAGTATACTTGTATGTATCCAACAGTAAATTAAGAAAAAAATTTAGAATAATTTGGGTATTTTCTATAAGTATGGAATTCTTGTTTATATAAAAAACAACTTAAGTGCTAATACTTCTTTGTTAGAGTTGAACAATATTTTAAAGAGTTAGAATTTTTATACATTCAAGTTAGGTTAGTTAAGAACAACTTAAGTGCTAATACTTCTCTATTTCGCTTTTTCATTTGGAAATTCTTCATGCCCTATCTATGTGTTAAATATATTATTTCTTATTGGAACAAAATAAATAAAATGCACTCAATTAAGTATTAGAGCGCGATCCTATGCTAATTTGAAATAAATTAGATTAATTTATATGTTTTAGGAATTTTTTGTCTTACAACAGTTTAATGTACCTATTAATATTGAAACCACCCAAATAATTGTAAAATATATAACTAAACCATTTAGATAACCTTTGGGAGAATATAACTTAGTAACTAGTATAAATAAATTAAATATATCAGTTTCTAGTTTTCTTGTTTGTGTAGAAGACATTTGCGCATCGTAGATGAATGTATAATAGGAATCATCCTAATCGTGTGGGGTTAAGGGATGAATTTAAAGAAGGGGTTGTTGGATTTATTGCTAAGGCAAAGACACTTGTTAATTTTCATATTGAATGAACGATTAGGTGCCCTTGTGTGAAATGTAATTGTGTTAAGTTATAGGGGGAAAATATTGTTACATGTCATCTTTTTGAAAAGGGATTTATGAAAAATTATTATGTGTGTACTACTCATGGGGGTCTTGATAGCGTAAATGATGTTGATTTTCGTAATTCTTTTGGTGGTGAGGAGGGTAGTCCCGTAGTGGAGAATAATGGTGAAAATTCTAGATTCAATTACATGATGAGGGATGCCTTTGAGATGTTCTCGGGGGCTCAATCTGAACCAAATGATGATGTTAAGATGTCACGGCCCGAATTTCCCACCGTCGGGACCGTGATAGCGCCTAACATTGAACCCGCTAGGCAAGCCAACATTAATGTTTATTTTACCTTATTCATTTATTTTTAAAAGATAACAGGTGATGTACAAATCAGCGGAAGAAAATAAAGTCTAACAACTTGATTAAATGCCATTACGAGAATCAAAATACTAAACCCAGAATTTAGTGTCACAACTTCACGGGATGTCTATGAATAATACATATAAGAGTCTGAACAAAATAATACATTTGTCTCAGAATAAAGAAGAACATAATGGAAATAAAGTAGGAGGGGACGCCAAGGCCTGCGGACGCCTGCAGGACTACCTCGGAATCTCCAAATAGGCTGAAGGCAGCCTCCTCTCTCTAAGGTCTGTAGGGTCCTATACCGGGATCTGCACAAAAATGCAGAGTGTAGCATTAGTACAACCGATCCAATGTACTAAGTAAGTGTCGAGCCTAACCTCGGCGAATTAGTGACGAGGCTAGGACACGACAACCAAATCAACCTATGCAGTTTAACAGTATACAGAGAAAACAATAACAACGAGAAATAACTAGCTAAGCAATAAGGAAAGGGGAACATGCTGAGGGGAGGAAATATCAAATAATGGAAATAACGAGATAAAGCACAAATTAGATATCAATTTAAGCAATAGAAATATCAACACAAAAGCAAGTGCATGGCATCACCCTTCGTGCTTTTACTATCGTCCTCACCATCAGAATCAATATATTCAGCATGGCATCACCCTTCGTGCTTTTACCTCACATAATCATGGCACGACATTATCCTTCGTGCATTATCACACATATCATGGCACAACATCACCCTTCGTGCTTTTACAATCACAATAACGGCATCACCCTTCATGCATTAACATTCACTCACAATCTCACGCACGTCATCATCCTTCGTGATTTTACACTCTTCCTTACCCAAACACATCAAATGACAGCAATCCAACAAGAAAATTAATAGTGTAATAAAAATTAAACCATAACGTCCCGGCAAGGGGAAAAAGAAACAACAGTAGAATCAGTATCCTCCCCGCAAGGGAAACAACTATAACCAATCTCACTTAGTACATGACTTCACATAAAAAATTTGCAACTGGAACCAATACTCAACGTTGCTCAATATCAAGAAATTTTCACCAACATGGATAGCTATAAAGTAAAACTAAGTATTATTTAACGAAAAAACCACATAAATCACAATATTCGACTCACAGGCGTACTTGACACCAACGTATAGGTACTCGTCACCTCACCTATACGTTAAACATGATACTAACACATAACAAATAGGACACAACACCTATTCCCTCAAACTAATGTTAAGCCAAACACTTACCTCGAAATCCACGCCCGACTCAAGCCTCAATTACCGTTTTGCCCTTAGAATTCGCCTCCAATTCAATTGTATCTAGACATAATTAGCTTAATAATATCAATAAATACTAAATAATTCAACCCCAATGCTTAATTATGAATTTTCTATCATTCTTCCCAAAAATTCAAAAATCTACCCAAGGCCCGCTTGGTCAAAACACGAGGTCCGGACCAAAACCCAATCACCCATACACCTACGAGCCCGAATATGTAATTAGTTTCGGAATCTGACCCCAAATCGAGGTCTAAATTCCCAAATTTGTAAAATCCCTAATTCTCCTAAAATCCCTAATTTCTACCCTTGAAGAACAAGATTTAGGCCTAGAAATCTAATGGGTGTTAATGGAAAATGAGATTAGAAACACGAACCTATGATTTGGTTATGAAATCCATCTTCAAAAATCACCCAAAGTCGTATTCTATGGAAGAAAATGGGGTCTATTCCCATTTTGTTACTGTTAAGACCCCTGGGCAGACCCTCTATGAGATCGCGTGGGGTCTGCTGCGTTCGCATAACACTGGCCTACGCGATCGCGTGCCTTTGGCCGCGTTCGCACAGGGTTGACCTATGTTCCCTGACCATCCCCCTCCTAAGCTATGCATTCGCGTACAAGGAGTGGCGTTCGCATAGGGCAGCCTCCCAGTGCTCCGCATTCGCACCCCGACCTATGCGTTCGCATAGAACAAAACCCATCCCTTCTTCGTTTGTTCATTGCGTTTGCGTGGGTTACCACGCGTTCGCATAGGGTAATTACCTGGACACCAGCAAACAACAATTACACCAGATTTTCTAAGTCTAACAACACTCCGACGCATATCCGAAACTCACTCGAGCCCTCGGGGCTCCAAACCAAACATGCACACAACCTTAAAAACATACTACGGACTTATTTGTCCGATCAAATCACCAAAATAACATCTTAAACAACGAATTTAGCATAGAAATCAAAGAAAAATTTCAAAACCTTGAAAGTTTCAAATTTCACAACCATGGGTTCGAATCACGTCAAATGACCTCCGTTTCTCACCAAATTTTACAAGCACAACTCAAATATCATATTAAACCTGTACCGGGATCCGGAACCAAAATACGGGCCCGATACCATCAATTTCAAATAAAATCACATTTCCAGAAACTCTTATAATTTCAATTAAACAATTTTTTCAAAAATTCATTTCTCGGGCTTGGGACCTCGGAATTCAATTCCGGGCATACGCCCAAGTCTCATATTTTCCTACGGACCCTCCGGGACTGTCAAATCTTGGGTCAACTTAAACTTAATTTTAAAGACATAATTAGCATTTTTCTCAATTTTTCACACAAAAGCTTCCCGGATATACGCTCGGGTTGCGCACACAAAACGAGGTGAGATAAAAAAGGTTTTCAAGGCCTCGGAACTCAGTTCTAACTTTTAAAACAAAGGATGTACTTTTGGGTCATCACATTCTCCACCTCTAAAACAAATGTTCATCCTCGAACGGACATAGAAAAATACCTGAATCGGGGAAAAGATGGGGTATCGGCTTTGCATATCAGACTCGAACTCCCTGGTAGCTGCCTCGGCAAGCTAACCCCTCCACTGAACACGAAATGAAGAACAACTCTTCCATCTCAACTAACGAACCTGCCGGTCTAAAATGGATACCGACTCCTTCTCATAGGTCAAGTCCTTGTCCAACTGGACACTGCTGAAGTCTAAAATATGGGATGGATCGTCGTGATACTTCCGGAGCATAGGCACATGAAACACTGGATGCACGGCTGATAAACTCGGTGGCAACGCGAGTCTGTAAGACACCTCTCCCACTCTATCAAGGATATCAAACGGACCAATGTACCTAGGGCTTAACTTGCCCTTCTTCCCAAATCTCATCACACCCTTCATGGGTGACACCCAAAGCAACACCCACTCTCCGACCATGAATGACACATCACGAACTCGGCGGTCGGCATAACACTTCTGCCTGGACTGAGCTATATGAATTCTATCATGTATGATCTTAACCTTATCCAAGGCATCCTGCACTAAGTCCGTACCCAACAACCGAGCCTCTCCCGGCTCAAACCATCCCACCGGCGACCGATACTGTCTACCATATAATGCCTCATAAGGAGCCATCAGAATGCTCGACTGATAGTTGTTGTTGTAGGCAAACTCAGCTAATGGCAAGAACTGATCCCAAGAACCTCCAAAGTCAATGACACATGCTTGTAGCATATCCTCCAAAATCTGAATAGTACTCTCGGACAGTCCGTTCCTCTGATGATGAAATGTTGTGCTCAACTCAACCCTCGTGCCCAACTCACACGGAACTGCCCTCCAAAAATGCGAGGTAAACTGCGTACCTCAGTCAGAAATAATGGACACGGGCACGCCATGAAGACGAACAATCTCCCTAATGTAGATCTCCACCAATCTCTCCAAAGCATATGAAACTGCCATAGGGATCCACAATAACCCATACTCCATCGAACTTCCTCTGAGTCCGTGGGATCCCAACAACGAAATCCATGGTGATACGCTCCCACTTCCACTCAGGAATCTCAATCTGCTGAAGCAACCCACAAGGCCTCTGATGCTCGTACTTAACCCCTTGACAATTCAATCACAGAGCTACATATACCACAATATCCTTCTTCATCCTCCTCCACCAATAGTGCTGCCGCAAATCCTGATATATCTTTGCGGCGCCCGGATGAATGGAGTACCGGGAACTATGGGCCTCCTCTAAAATCAACTCACGAAGTCCATCCACATTGGGCACACAAATACGATCCTGAATCCGTAAAACTCCATCATCACCAACAGTAACCTGCTTGGCACCACCGTGCCGCACCGTGTCCCTAAGGACACTCAAATGAGGATTATCATACTGCCAATCTCGAATATGATCAAATGATGAAGAGCGAGCAACTGTATAAGCTAGAACACGGCCGGACTCGAAAATATCCAATCTCATGAACTGATTGACTAAAGCCTGAACATCCAAAGCAAGTGGTCTCTCCCCGACAAAAATATATGCAAGACTACCTATACTAGCTGACTTCCTACTCAAAGCATTGGCAACCGCATTGGCCTTCCCCGGATGATATAAAATGGTGATGTCATACTCTTTCAACAGCTCCAACCACCTCTTCTGCCTCAAATTCAACTCCTTCTGCCTAAACAAATATTGCAAACTCTTATGATCCGTGAACACCTCACATGACACCCCATATAGATAATGCCTCCAAATCTTTAGCGCGTGGACAATGGCTGCTAACTCCAAATCATGAAATGGATAATTCTTCTTGTGGATCTTCAACTGACGCGAAGCATATGCAATAACCTTGCCATTCTATATCAACACTGCACCAAGTCCAACCCGAGATGCATCACAATACACATTATATGGCCCTGAACCAGTGGGGAAAACCAACACCGACACCGTAGTCAAAGCTGCCTTGAGCTTCTGGAAGCTCGCCTCACACTCCTCTGACCACCTGAACCGGGCACCCTTCTGAGTCAACCTGGTCATCGGGGCTGCGATAGATGAAAACCCCTCCACGAACCGACAATAATAACCCGCCAAACACAAGAAACTCTGGATCTCGGTAGTTGATGTGGGTCTAGGCCAATCCTTGACCGCTGAAATCTTCTTAGGATCCACCTGAATACCCTCTGCTGATATAACATGACCCAGAAATGCAACTGAACCCAATCAAAACTCACATTTCGAAGACTAAGCATATAACTGATTGTCCTTCAGAGTCTGGAGAACGACTCGAAGGTGCTGCTCAAGCTCCTCCCGGCTACGGGAATAAATCATAATATCATCAATGAAGACAATCACGGAGGAATCCAAATAAGTCCTGAACACTCGGTTCATTAAGTCCATGAAAGCTGCTGGGGCATTTATCAACCCGAATGACATCACTAAGAACTCATAATGCCCGTACCGAGTGTGAAAGGTTGTCTTAGGGACATCGGATGCCCTAATCCTCAACTGATGGTAGCCAAATCTCAAATCAATCTTCGAAAATACCTTGGCACCCTGAAGCTGGTCAAACAAATCATTAATCCTCAGCAACAGACACTTATTCTTGATGGTAACCTTGTTCAACTGCCTATAATCTATGCACATCCTCATCGGCCCATCTTTCTTCTTAACAAACAATACCGACGCACCCCAAGGCGAGACACTAGGCCTAATAAAGCCTTCATCAAGCAAGTCCTGCAATTGTTCTTTCAATTTCTTCAACTCTGGCGGGGCCATACGATATGGAGGAATAGAAATTGGCTAAGTGCCTGGATCCAAATAATTCAAAAGTCAATATCCCTATCGGGTGGTAAACCTGATAGGTCTAGACCTCTGGAAACTTACAGACAATGGGTACAGACTCCATAGAAGGAACCTCGACACTAGAATCACGAACATAGGCCAAATAGGCCAAACACCCCTTCTCAACCATACACCGGGCTTCATATATGAGATAACCCTGCTGGAAGAATGACCAGGAGTCCCTCTCCACTCCAGTCGAGGCAACCCCAACAATGCTAAGGTCACGGTCTTAGCATGACAGTCCAGTATGGCATGATAAGGCGACAGCCAATCCAACCCCAAAATAACATCAAAATCTACCATATCAAGGAGTAGAAGATCTACATTGGTCTCAAGACCACTAATAACAACCACACACGAACAGTACACACAATCTACCACAATAGAATCACCCACCGGTGTAGACACATATACATGAGTACTCAGAGAATCACGAGGCATAACCAAATAAGGAGCAAAATAAGATGACACATAGGAATATGTGGACCCTGGATCAAATAAAACTGAAGCCTCCCTGCTGCAAACTAAAACCATACCTGTGATAACCGCATCTGAGGCCTCAGCCTCAGGTCTGGCTGGAATAGCATAACATCGGGGATGGGCCCCACCACTCTAAACTACATCCCTGGGACGGCCTCCTACTAGATGACCTCTACCTCTAGTAGCCTGGCCTCCACCTCTAGCTGCCTAACCTCCACCTCTAACACCTCGAACCCCACCTCTAGCTGACTGAGCAGATGGTGGAACACCTGGTGTGGGAACCATGGCACGAGAATCCTGGTGCTGAGAACTGCTCGAGGAAAAAATATAGCAATGTGACTCAGATCACCACAAGTATAACAAGTCCTTGGATGCTGAGGCTGCTGACCCTGAAACTGACCTTGACGACCTGAGTAACCACCCTGAAAACTATGGAGTGGCGGTGCACTGATAGGAGCTGGTGGTGCACTATAGGGCAACTGATCAGAATGCTGCATGTGAGAACCATGACAACCTGGAGCACTGCGAGAAACCTAAAGTGCTGACTGAAACGGCCTAGGAGGATGGCCCCTACCAAAAGAATCCCTGCCTCCAGATGAGATATCACTGAACCGGCCAAAATGACGAGGCCTCTTCTCATAACCCTAACCACTCCCCTGCAACAGAACCATCTCAACTCATCTGGCCACATTTCATTACATCCTGTAAAGAAATCTCACTCCCTGTCTCCTTGGCCATCCGCAATCTGATCGGCTGAGCTAGTCCCTCAATAAATCTCCTCACCCTCTCTCGCTCGGTGAGAAGTATCATAATAGCGTGCCGGCCAAGGTAACAAATCTTGTCTCGTACTGAGTGACAGTCATAGAGCCCTGCTGGAGACGCTCAAACTGCCTCCGAAGATCCTCTCTTTGAGTGATAGGAAGAAACTTCTCCAGAAATATCTGAGTGAACTGGGCCCAAGTCAAGTTCGGTGATCCAGCTAGTCTAGCCAAACAATAATCTCTCCACCAAGTCTTGGCGGAACCTGACAGACGAAAAGTAACAAAGTTGACCCCATTGGTCTCCACTATCCCCATTTTCTGTAGAACCTCATGGCAGCTATCCAAATAGTCTTGGGGATCCTCTGAAGATGCACCACTGTAAGTAGTAGTAAACAGCTTGGTTAACCGGTCCCACCTCCACAAAGCATCAGTAGACATAACTGCTCCATCATCGGTCTGCGCCATAATACCCGACTAAACTACCCCAGCTGGCTGAGCTACTAGAGTCTGAAAATGAGAAGCCAACTGCTCTAGAGTGCGACTAGCGGGAGTCTGGGCTCCTACCCCAGCCTGAGAGACGGCTGGTGCTGAAGGATGTAAACCTTCCTGAGCGACACTCTCCATGAGGCCC
This sequence comes from Nicotiana paniculata, assembly GCA_005239505.1. Lineage (NCBI taxonomy): Eukaryota > Viridiplantae > Streptophyta > Magnoliopsida > Solanales > Solanaceae > Nicotiana > Nicotiana paniculata. The sequence goes on from MDKI01179225.1 coordinate 15,636, forward strand.
ACTAGATGGACTAGAGCATCCTGGAGTACTGGGGTGGCAATGAACCCCTTGGGAACCTGAGCTGGTCCAACCGGGAATGTCTTGGCAGGAACCTCATCAACAAACTCTACCTGAGGCTCCGCCACTGGGGCTGCTGCTCTGGGCTGAGCTTTGCCCCTGCCTCGGCCTCTAGCACGGCCTCGACCTCGGCCTCGTCCTCGGCCCCTCATAGGAGCTGCAACTGGAGACTCGGGCTTCTGATCAGTGGATGAAGAAGAACGTGTTCTCGCCATCTGTGAGAGAATAGAGTAGAAATTCTATTAGTTTAGAGAAATCAAATCGCACGACAGAGAATAATAAATGCGAAGTCATTCCTAAACTCTGTAGCCACTGGGGGATAGGCACAGACGTCTCCGTACCGATCCCTCAGACTCTACTAAGCTTGTCCGTGAATTGTGAGACCTAAGCAACCTAGTGCTCTGATACCAACTTGTCACGATCCGAATTTCCCACTGTCGGGACCGTGATGGCGCCTAACATTGAACCTTCTAGGAAAGCCAATGTTAATTTTTATTTTACATTATTTATTTATTTTAACAGATAACAGGTGATGTACAAATCAGCGGAAGAAAACAAAGTCTAACAACTTAATTAAATGCCATTACGAGAATCAAAATACTAAACCCAGAATTTGGTGTCACAACTTCACTGACTGTCTATGAATAATACATATAAGGGTCTGAACAAATTAATACATTTGTCTCAGAATAAAGAAGAACAGAATGGAAATAAAGTAGGAGGCGACGCTAAGGCCTGCGGACGCCTGCAGGACTACCTCGGAATCTCCAAATTGGCTGAAGGTAGCCTCCTCGCTCTAAGATCTGTAGGGTCCTGTACCGGGATCTGCACAAAATGCAGAGTGTAGTATCAGTACAACCGACCCCATGTACTGAGTAAGTGTCGAGCCTAACCTCGGCGAAGTAGTGACGAGGCTAGGACACGACAACCAAATCAACCTGTGCAGTTTAACAGTATACGGAGAAAATAATAACAACGAGAAATAAGCAGCTAAGCAATAAGGAAAGGGGAACATGCTGAGGGGAGGAAATATCAAATAATGGAAATAACGAGATAAAGCACAAATTAGATATCAATTTAAGCAACAGAAATAGTAACACAAAAGCAAGTGCACGGCATCACCCTTCGTGCTTTCACTCTCGTCCTCACCATCAAAATCAATATATTCAGCACGACATCACCCTTCATGCTTTTACCTCACATAATCATGGCACGACATTATCCTTCGTGCATTATCACTCATATCATGGCACGGCATCACCCTTCGTGCTTTTACAATCACAATATCGGCACGACATCACTCTTCGTGCATTAACATTCACTCATAATCTCATGCACGGTATCACCCTTCGTGCTTTAACACTCTTCCTCACCCAAACACATCAAATGACAGCAATCCAACAAGGAAATTAACAGTGTAAACAAAATAAAACCATAACGTCCCGGCAAGGGGAAAAAAGAAACAACAGTAGAATCAATATCCTCCCGGCAAGGGAAATAGCTATAACCAATCTCACTTAGTACATGACTTCACATAAAAATTTGCAACTAGAACTAACACTCAAAGCTGCTCAATATCAAGGAATTTCCACCAACATGGATAGCTATAAAGTAAAACTTAAGTATTACTCAACGAAAAACCACATAAATCACAATATTCGACTCACGGGCATGCTTGACACCAACGTATAGGTACTCGTCACCTAACCTGTATGTTAAACAAGATACTAACACATAACAAATATGATATAACACCTATTCCCTCAAACTAAGGTTAAGCCAAACACTTACCTCGAAATCCACGACCGACTCAAGCCTCAATTACTGTGACGACCCAAAAGGTCATCCCGTGTAATTGTAGCTAAATCTATGTTCCGAGGACATGAAATCCTCCTTTTATCTCACCTAGATATGCGTGCGCAGCCCGAGCGTGTAGCCGTTATGTGGAAAATTGATAAAATGATGTTCTTATAATAATTATTTAAATAAAGTTGACTTTGGTCAACATTTTTGGTAAACGGACCCGCACCCGTAATTTGACGTTCCCGGAGGGTTCGTAGGAAAATATGGGACCCGGGCGTATGCCCGGAATCGAATTCCAAGGTCCCAAGTCCGAGAAATAAATTTTTAAAGAAAATTATTTTCTGAAAATAATAAAAACTTTTGAAAATGAACTTTTATGTGAAATCTGTGTTACGAGGACCGTATTATTGTTCCATAGCCCGGAACAGGTTCAATATGTGTTATGTGAGTTATTTGTAAGATTTGGTAGGAAACAAACTTGGTTTGACGTGTTTCGGATCAAAATTGGAAAATTAGAAGTTTATGAAGTTTGAGAAAATTCTATAGGTTTTGGAGGTTAATTCATTGTTTTTGAAGTTATTTTGGTGATTTTATTACTTGAATAAGTCCGTAGGATGATTTTTAAGTCGTGTGTATATTTGGTTTTGAGCCACGAGGGCTCAGGTAAGTTTCGGGTAGGCGTCGGGGTGATTTAGGCTTAAAAAATCTGGTGTTCTGGTGTTCTGTAATTTGCCCTCCGTGATCGCGGTGTAATTCACGCGATCGCGAAGTTCATATGGCTGGGGGTTGGGAAATTACCCTACACAAACGCAGGGCCTAGGACACGATCGCAGAGCCTGGGGGTAGTGCTCTACGCGACCGCGAGGGGCCTCACGCGATCACATAGCGTTAAAGGGATCTGGGGGCTGGGTAGCGTATTACTCTACGTGAACACGGTCGTTTGGTCTCTATCGCGAGGGTAATTGTCCAGTACTCTCTGTGATTTCCCTCATTTCTTCGGGATCGCGTAGGTCATTTTTTCCCAGTGATTTAAATGACCCCAAAACAGAATACTACTACGGGATTTTTCATATTTTCACCATTTTCTCCTTCTCCAAACCCCAGATACGACTTCCAAGCTAGTTTTCCACCATAACCACTTGGGTAAGTAATCCTAACTCTAATTTCTTCCATTTTCGTTCATCAATCACTAGATTCAAGGCCTAAAAACATGAAATCAAAGGTAGAAATTGGGGGTTTTGGGTAGAGTTAGGGCTTTTGGAATTTTTGGGAATTCAACCTCGTTTAGGGGCCGGATTTCAAAACAAATTGTATATTCGGGATCGTGGGGGAATGGGTGATCGGGTTTTGGTCCGAACCTCGGGTTTGGACCAAACAGGCCCGGGGTCGACTTTTGGAGGTAAGTGTTTGGCCTACCTTAGCTTGAGGGAATAGGTATGGAGTCTTATTTGCTATGTGTATTTCATGTCCAATGTATATGTGAGGTGACGGGTACCTATATGTTGTGGTCAAGCATTCCGTGAGTCGAATTTTAATGAGTTACTTAATGTTCTTTGATATTCTCTGTGCTGTGAATTATTGGGGACCCTGGAAGTGGTACCTTGAGGTTATTTCATGACGTAGAAAGTTATTGATTATGTATTCGGTCGAGGGTTTTACTGTTGACATTATACTTCTAAGTGAGATTGGCTATAGCTGAGTCCCTTGCCGGGACAATAGAATTTTGTTGATTATTGTTGTACATTTGAAATGTCGTATTGTTAAAAATTCATATCAATTGTAGCTTTTATATTATTTATGCACGAGGGGACATTCCGTGCCGAGTGATTATTATTTATGCACGAGGGGACATTCCGTGCCGAGTGACTTTATTATTTATGCACGAGGGGACATTCAGTGCCGAGTGATTGTGAGGCTACGCACGAGGGGTCATGCCATGCCTTCTCCTGTCTATTTTACTTGTGTCGAGTTGTTACTTCCTGTTTTACTTCTACATTCCAGTTAGTACTTGATTCTACTGTTTTATCAATTGTTGCCCTTTCATCCCCAGCATGTTCTTCCCCATAGCTGTATTTCTTGTTTATTTCCTGCTATATTATTGAACTTCACACGTAATATTTGTTGTCGTGTCCAAGCCTTGTCACTACTTTGCCGAGGTTAGGCTCGGCACTTACTTAGTACATGGGGTCGGTTGTACTGAAGCTACACCTGCACTTCTTTATGTTGTGCAGATTACGCAGCTGGACCCAGTGGACATCGTTAGGGGGAGTATCCTTCAGTCCATTGCAGACGACACCGAGGTAGTTCCGCAGGCGTTCGTGGATCTCGGCGTCACTGTCTATCTTTCATCCTGTCATCTATGTGTTTCCATACAGATATATCATTTTATTTCAATTGTTGTCCTTAGCTAAATCTTAGACTGGTTCGTGAGGTCGTGACTCCATTTCTGGGTTTTGTACGTAAAGGAATTTCTTCGTTATTGGCTATTGTTATTTAGATTTTGTTAAGCTTCCGCATTTTATCTCAATTATCTAGTCAGTGTTTATTACTTTTACTTGTTAATAAATCAATTCAGTCAACACATTGGCTTGCCTAGCGGGTGCAACGTTAGGCGCCATCACGGCCTGAAGGTGGGATTTCAGGTCATGAGAAGTTGGTATCAGAGCACTAAGTTGCTTAGGTCTCACAACTCACGGACAAACTTGGTAGAGTCTGAGGGATTGGTACGAAGACGTCTGTACTTATCCCCTAGAGGCTGCAAAGTTAGGAATAACTTCACTTTTCTTCTTTTCTGTCGTGCGATTTGAATTCTAAATGCTAATTGAGTTTCAATTCTATTCTCTTGCAGATGGAGATAACGCGTGCTTCCTCATCTACCGATCAGTAATCTGATCCTCCTGTTGCAGCTCCTACGAGGGGCCGAGGCTGTACGAGAGGTCGAGGCAGGGGCAGGGCTGAAATCAGAGTAGCAGCCCCAGTAGAGGACCCGTAGGTAGACTTTGCCGGTGAGGTTCCTACTCAGACAGTCCCAGTTGGACCAGCTCAGTTCCCAGAGGGTTTCATTGCCACCCCGGTGCTTCAGGACGCTCTAGTCCGCTTAGTGGGACTCATGGAGAGTGTGGCTCAGGCCGGTCTTCTTCCTACTGCACCAGCCGTTTCTCAGGCTGGGGGAGGGACCCAGACTCCTGCTACTCGCACTCCAGAGCAACTAGACCCTCAGTTTCAGACTCCGGCACCTCAGACGGCCGGAGTAGCTCAGCCGGGTATTGTGGCACCGGCAGTTGAGGGAGCAGCTATGACAGCGGATGCTTTATGGAGATTGGATAGATTCACAAAGTTATTCACTACTACATTTACTGGTGCACCATTAGAGGATCCCCATGATTATTTAGACAGCTGTTATGAGGTTCTTTGGAACATGGGCATATTAGAGTCCAATGGAGTTGATTTTGCTACTTTTCATCTTTCGGGTTCTGTCAAGACTTGGCGGAGAGACTAATGCTTGACCAGGCCAGCTGGGTCTGCACCATTGACTTGGGCTCAGTTCTCCGAGTTGTTCTTGGGAAAGTTCCTTCCAGTTACTCAGAAACTTTATTCCACGCTCGTCCAAAATTTATGCCTGGACTGCGCACGCAAATTGAGGTGAGTAAAAATAAAGTTTTTAAGGTTAAAGAGCGTGGAATAGAGTCTTAAATTACAAGATGACCCTTTGGGTCATCACAATGTCCACCTCTAAAACAAACATTCGTCCTCGAACGGACATAGAAAAGTACCTGAACTGGCGAACAACTGAGGATATATACTCCGCATGTCCGGCTCATACTCCTAAATAGCTGCCTCAACAGGCTGACCTCTCATCTGCACTCGAACGGAAGGATAACTCTTCGACCTCAACTGACGAACTTGCCGGTCTTGAATGACTACTGGCTCCTCCTCATAAATCATATCATTGTCTAACTGGACAAAGCTGAAATGTAACACGTGGGATGGGGCACCATGATTCTTACGGAGCATGGACACATGGAACAAAAGATGAACTGAGGATAACCCTGGAGGCAACGCGAGTCTATAAGCTACCTCCCCCACTCTCTCGAGGATCTCAAATGGCCCGATATACCTAGGGATCAACTTGCCCTTCTTCCCAAATCTCATGACACCCTTCATGGGTGACACCCGAGGCAACACTCTCTCCCCGACCACGAATGCCACATCACGAACTCTACGGTTGGCGTAACTCTTTTGCCTGGACTGAGCTGTGTGAAGATGATCCTGTATAATCTTGACCTTGACCAAGGCCTCTTGTACTAGATCTGTACCCAATAATCGAGCCTCTCCCAGCTCAAACTGTCACGACCCAAAATCCAACCATGGTCATGATGGCGCCTATCGTGTTACAAGGCAAGCCTATTTCCCAAAATATTACTGCTAATGATTTTTAAGAATTTAATAAAACAATACCAACATTTGAATTTCTCATAGACTAAATCAACTCTAAATAATAATAATATAGAATACGGAAACGAGCCCCAAACATCAGAGTGTCACTAAGTCATGAGCGTCAAAAACTATAAACTAAGATATACAAACTGCCTAAGATATACGTAACAAGGTCCTGCGGACGTTAGCATCTACCTTGCAATATCCACAGATAGCCTGTCTGAACTCAACGATCCCCGCGGTCTAAATCACATGTATCTGCACATAAAGTGCAGAGTGTAGTATGAGTACAACCAACTCAGTAGTAACCGAAATAACTAAGGAGCTGAGTAGTAGTGACGAGCTAAGAAAAATAGTCCAATTATTTATTTTCACAATTTAAAAATAACATAAATAAACAGGTAAATTCCATAACTCGATAAATTGCACAAAGAAATTTAACAGATAACTGCAGAAACAACAAAAGTAAATGCAACCTCACAGCAATGTTACTCCATCACTCATCACTCGCACTCAACACTCAACACTCTGCGCTCACTGGGGCTGTGTACAGACTCCGGAGGGGCTCCCAAAGCCCAAGCTCTAAGCACACACAACTCACGTGCCATCATATCAATACCTGGATCCGCGCGGTCAATTCACGTGCTACGCGGACAACTCACATGCTATGGTATGAATACCTGGACCCGCACGGTCAACTCACATGCTACGCGGACAACTCACGTACGAAGGTATTAATATCCTTACAATCAGGCCATCATATCTCACTCAATCATGTACCTCACTAGCCTTACCATCATCAACAAATAAGGGGACACAACCCACATCAAGTATCACAACATATCAGCAAAATATAAGAGACTGGGGTAAACAAGTACAATAATTTCTATGACTGAGTACAGATAATGTGAGCATGAATAAATCCTAAACATGATTTCTAACATGAAGGAAAACAAGTTCAACAACAAGTAAACACATAACCACAGATAATAGTTATTAGGCCTCACAGTCTCATGGGATGGACCAAGTCTTAATTCCTCGCGGTGCACACTCACACGCCCGTTACCTAGCATGGGTATCACCTCTAAACAATCATATAATATCAAATTCTACGGGTTTATACCCTCAAAGCCAGAGTTAAAACTGTTACTTACCTTAACAGCGTAAAATCCTACTCCGGGGTGTCCTCGTCCCTAGACTCGGTCCCAAAAAGCTCCGAATCTATCCATAATCAGAATAATACTATCAACACAGACTAAAGAATTAAATTCCACAAGAAAAACTACAAAATATGCCAAAAATCCGAAACGGGCCAAAACCCGGGCCCCGAACCCACGTCTCAAAATCAATCACCAATGGCAGAATCAAAACCCTCGTCCTCTCCCGAATCTAACTATATAAAATTTATCAAAATTAGACTCCGTTTGGTCCCTCAAATCCCTACCTAATACTCTCCAAAAACGCAAGCCCTAACTCCTGCATTTTCACCCTAAACTCCTACAAATTCCATGCCTAATCAATGGAAAAACATCATAAACGCGTGTAATTAATCCCAAGCAACTTACCTCAGTGATGTCTCTTGATTCTCCCTTGAAAAAACATTGCCCTAGATCAAAAACCCGTTCAACAATGGTGAAAAAAGGGTAAAATTTCGCGAAGGGTTAGTAATATAGGTTCTGCCCAGGGGTTTTCGCACCTGCGGACCCCTTTCTCGCACCTGCGGCGCCGCACCTACAGAAATCCCATCGCAGGTGCGGTTTTTCATTAAAGCTCGAGTCCCGCATCTGCGACCGCACACTCGCACCTACGGTTACGTAGATGCGTCAACCTTCCGCTCCTACGCCCTTCTCCGCATCTGTGGATTGCTTCTCGCTTCTACGCCCATGACACCTGCGGTCCCAACTCCGCAAGTGCAGACACACCAGAAGACTGTGCACCAGCAGCATTTTCCAAACTCTAAACTTCTCGTTACCCATACGAAACCATCCCGAGCCCCTCGGGACATTAACCAGTAATTTAAACAAGTCATATATCACTTACCGGACATAGTCGAACCTTCGGAACGCCCAAAACAACACCAAAACACCAAATCAACCTCGAATTTAAGTCTAAGAACTTCTAAACTTCCAAATTTCGCCAACGACGCCGAAACCTATCAAACCACGTCCGAATGACCTCAAATTTTTCACACACGTCACAAATAGCACTACGAACCTACTCTAACTTTCAGAATTCCATTCCGACCCCGATACCTAATTTTCCACTGCCGACCAAAATCGCCAAATTTCCAACTTTTGCCAATTTAATCCTAATTCTACCAAGGACCTCCAAATTACATTTCGGACACACTCCTAAGCCTAAAGTCACCCAACGAAACTAAACGAATCATGAAAATACTAATACGAGTTTGTTTACTCATAAGTCAACTTTCGGTTGACTTTTCTAACTTAGCATTCTAACTAAGAAACTAAATGATCATTTCGCTCCAAAACTACTCCGAACCCAAACTTACCAACTCGATACAACTCAACACAATTGCACAACACATAAATAAGCATAGATGGGGGAAATAGGTCTATAATTCTCAGAACGAACGATTGGGTCGTTACATCCTCCTCTCTTAAACAAACGTTCAACCTCGAACGAGTCTAACAAAAGAGCATACCTGGAATCACATCATCTAAAGTGAAGGCGTCTGGTCCGACCGGGAGGGTATAGAAATGGGATTTACGACCCCCTGATCTTCCTCCCCCTCTCGGGCGACGCATAGCTGACTAGGCTCCGCCTCTAGCTGGCTGAACTCCATCCCTAGCTGGCTGAGCAGATGGTGGAGGAACTGGTACTGGTTTCGAAGGCTGAGCACCCCGCTGTGGAGTCCCACCCGACAGACTAGGGTAATATCTCGCAATGTGGCCAAAATCCCCGCACTCGAAACAACCTTTCCTCTGGTGAAACTGCTGCTCCTGATGCCCAAAACTACTACCCTGCGATACTTGACCGGGCGGGTAATGATGAGAATCCTGCGTCGGCAGTGCACTGAATGATGACTGACCGTGCTGAAACTGACCATGCTGAAATTGACCCTTCTAAAATTGTCCTCCCTGAGGAGCACCGCCGAAACCACCCTAACTACGAGGCCTCTTAGCCTCCCTCTCAGCGCTCTCCTGGTCTTGAACCATCTCAATCTGTCGAGCAATGTCGATGACCTCATCAAAGGTAGCACCAGATACTCTCTCCCAGGTCATAAGCAATCGAAGTTGAAAAACGAGACCTTCTACAAACCTCCGGATCCTCTCTAGATCTGTGGGAACCAACCAGACCGCATGACGAGCCAACTCGAAGAACTGCCTCTCGTACTGTGTAACAGACATCTCACCTTGACGAAGCTGCTAAAACTGCCTGCGTAGCTCCTCTCAGCGGAACTCAGGCACAAACTTCTCCAGAAAGAGAACAGAGAATTGTGACCAAGTAAGGGGTGATGCGTCAACCGACCTATGCCTCTCGTAAGCCTCCCACCAATTAAATGTAGCCCCAAAGAAGTGGAAAGTAGTGAATGAGACCCCACTGGTCTCCAGAATACTCGCGGTCCGAAGCATCCTTTGATACTTGTCCAAGAAACCCTGTGCATCCTCACCCTCAGCACCACTAAATGATGGAGGTTGGAGTCTCCCAAACCTCTCCAATCTACACTGCTCGTCTTCTAGCATCGCAGGAGCTACATAGACCTGAGCAGCTGCAACCGACTGGGCTGGAGGTACCCCTGGTATCTGATGTTCCTGAACAACCTGCTCAGGTGTGCGGGCGGCGGGAGTTTGAGTGCCTCCCCTGGCCAGAGAAGTAGCTGCGGCCATAGTAGCTGAAGCCGCCTGAGCAAGGCCTGTATATAGTGATAGAATCTGGGCCAGAGCCTCCTGAAGGCCTGGAATATCAATAGGTACAGGTGATGCCTGAGCTGGTCCCGCCGAAACCTCTACCTCCGGGACCTGATCCTGTGCAGGAATAACTAGGGGATCTGTAGGTGCTGCCTCAGCTACTGCGCTGGCGATGACTCCATACCTACAACGGCCTCGGCCTCTCCCAGCCCGAACTGATGACTGTCCTTCTTGACCTGTAGCACGATTCCTCACCATCTGTTAAAGAATGAAATAACAGATGTTTAGTTACTAGAATATACAAAATGAACGATAAGAATACAAGAATGTGAAATTTTCCTAAAGGTTCTGCAGCCTCTTGAAGATAAGTATGTCTCCGTACCGATCCGCAAGGCTCTACTAAACCCGCTCATTACTCGTGAGACCTATGTAACCTAGGCTCTGATACCAACTTGTCATGACCCAAAATCCAACCACGGTCGTGATGGCGCCTATCGTGTTACAAGGCAAGCCTTTTTCCCAAAATATTACTACTAAGGATTTTTAAGAATTTAATAAAACAATACCAACATCTGAATTTCTCATAAACTAAATCAACTCTAACTAATATGATATAGAATACGGAAATGAGCCCCAAACATCAGGGTATCACTAAGTCATGAGCGTCAAAAACTATAAACTAAGATATACAAACTGCCTAACTATCCAAAAGAAGAAATGACAAAAGGAGTAACAAGGTCCTGCGGACGTTAGCAGCTACCTTGCAATCTCCACAGACAATCAGTCTGAACTCAACAATCGCCGCGGTCTAAATCACTTGTATCTGCACATAAAGCGCAGTGTGTAGTATGAGTACAACCAACTCAGTAGTAACAGAAATAACTAAGGACCTGAGTAGTAGTGACGAGCTAAGCAAAACAGTCCAATTATTTATTTTCACAATTTAAAAATAACATAAATAAACAGGTAAATTCCATAACTCGGTAAATGGCACAAAGAAATTTAACAGATAAATGCAGCAACAACAAAAGTAAATGCAACCTCATAGCAATGTCACTCCATCACTCATCACTTGCACTCAACACTCAACACTCAACACTCAACACTCAACACTCTGCGCTCACTAAGGGTGTGTACAAACTACGGAGGGGCTCCCAAAGCCCAAGCACTAAGCACTGACAACTCACGTGCCATCATATCAATACCTAGATTCGCACGGTCAATTCACGTGCTACGCGGACAACTCACGCGCTATGGTATCAATACCTGGACCCTCACGATCAACTCACATGCTACGCGGACAACTCACGCGCGGTATTAATATCCTCGCAATCAGGCCATCATATCTCACTCAATCATGTACCTCACTAGCCTTACCATCATCAACAAATAAGGGGATACAACTCACATCAAGCATCACAACATATCAGCAAAATAATAGAGACTGGGGTAAACATGTACAATAATTTCTATGACTGAGTACAAATAACGTGAGTAAGAATAAAGCCTAAACATGATTTCTAACATGAAGGAAAACAAGTTCAACAACAAGTAAACACATAACCACAGATAATAGTTATTAGGCCTCAGAGTCTCACGGGATGGACCAAGTCTTAATTCCTCGTGGTGCACACCCACACGCCCGTTACCTAGCGTGGGTACCACCTCTAAACAATCACATAATATCAAATTCTCCGGGTTTATACCCTCAAAGCCAGAGTTAAAACTATTACTTACCTTAACAGCGAAAAATCCTACTCTGGGGTGTCCTCGTCCCTAGACTCGGTCCCAAAAGGCTCCAAATCTATCCATAATCAGAATAATACTATAAACACAGACTAAAGAATTAAATTCCACAAAAAACTACAAAATATGCAAAAAATCCGAAACTGGCCAAAACCCGGCCCCCAAACCCACGTCTCGAAATCAGTCAACAATGGCATAATCAAAACCCTCGTCCTCTCACGAATCTAACCATATAAAATTTATCAAAATCGGACTCCGTTTTTTCCCTCAAATCCCTACCTAATACTCTCCAATAACGCAAGCCCTAACTCCCGCATTTTCACCCTAAAATCCTAAAAATTTCATGCCTAATCAATGGAAAAACATCATAAACGCATGTATTTAATCCCAAGAAACTTACCTCGGTGATGTCTCTTGATTCTCCCTTGAAAAACACTGCCCTAGCTCAAAAACCCGTTCAATAATGGTGGAAAAAGGGTAAAATTTCGCGAAGGGTTACTTATATAGGTTCTGTCCAGGGGTTTTTGCACCTGGGGACCCCTTTCTCGCACCTGCGGTGCCGCACCTACTGAAATCCCATCGCAGGTGCAGTTTTTCATTAAAGCTCGAGTTCCTCATCTGCGACCGCACACTCGCACCTGCGGTTACGCAGATGCGTCAACCTTCCTCTCCTACGCCCTTCTCCGCATCTGCGAATTGCTTCTCGCTTCTGCGCCCATTGCACATGCGGTCCCCACTCCTCAAGTGCAGACACACCAGAAGACTGTGCACCAGTAGCATTTTCCAAACTCTAAGCTTCCCGTTACCCATACGACACTGTCCCGAGCCCCTCGGGACCTTAACCAATAATTCAAACAAGTCATATATCACTTCCTGGACTTAGTCAAACCTTCGGAATGCCCAAAACAACACCAAAACACCAAATCAGCCTCGAATTCAAGCCTAAGAACTTCTAAACTTCCAAAATTCGCCAACAACGCCGAAACCTATCAAACCACGTCCGAATGACCTCAAATTTTTCACACACGTCACAAATAACACTACGAACCTACCCCAACTTTCAGAATTCCATTCCGACCCCGGTACCTAATTTTCCTTTGCCGACCAAAATCGCAAAATTTTCAACTTTCGCGAATTTAAGCCTAATTCTACCACAGACCTCCAAATTACATTCCGGACACACTCCTAAGCTTAAAATACCCAACGAAACTAAACGAATCATGAAAATCCTAATCTGAGTTTGTTTACTCATAAGTCAACTTCCGGTTGACTTTTCTAACTTAACTTTCTAACTAAGAAACTAAATTATCATTTCACTCCAAAACTACTCTGTACCCAAACTTACCAACTCGATACAACTCAACACAATTGCACAACACATAAATAATCATAGATGGGGGAAATAGGGCTGGGCTATAGCTCTCAAAACGAACGATCGGGTCGTTACATCCTCCCCTCTAAAACAAACGTTCAACCTCGAACGAGTCTAACAAAAGAGCATACCTGGAATCACATCATCTAAAGTGAAGGCGTCTGGTCTGACCCGGAGGGTATAGAAACGGGTTTACGACCCCCTGATCTTCCTCCCCCTCTCGGGCGACCCCTAGCTGACTAGGCTCCGCCTCTAGCTGGCTGAACTCCATCCCTAGCTGGCTGAGCGGATGGTGGAGGAACGGGTACTAGTTCCGGAAGCCGAGGAACCTGATGTGGAGTCCTACCCGACATACTAGGGTAATATCTCATAATGTGGCCAAAACCCCCGCACTCGAAACAACTTTTCCTCTGGTGAAACTGCTGCTCCTGATGCCCAAAAGAACTACCCTGCGATACTTGACCGGGTGGGTAATGATGAGAACCCTGCGCCGGTAGTGCACTGAATGATGACTGAATGTGCTGAAATTGACCACGCTGAAATTGACACTACCAAAATTATCCTCCCTGAGGAGCACCGCTGAAACCACCCTGACTACGAGGCCTCTTAGCCTCCCTCTCAGCCCTCTCCTGGTCTCGAACCATCTCAATCTGTCGAGCAATGTCGACGACCTCATAACCAGATACTCTCTCCCCGGTCATAAGCAATCGAAGCTGAAAACCGAGACCATCTACAAACCTCCTGATCCTCTCTCGATCTGTGGGAACCAACCAGACCGCATGACGAGCCAACTCGGAGAACCGCCTCTCGCACTATGTAACAGATATCTCACCTTGACTAAGCTGATAAAACTTCCTACGCAGCTCCTCTCTGCGAGACTCGGGTACAAACTTCTCCAGAAAGAGAACAGAGAATTGCGACCAAGTAAGGGGTGCTGCGTCAACCGACCTACGCCTCTCGTAATCCTCCCATCAATTAAGTGCAGCCCCAGAGAACTGGAAAGTAGTGAATGAGACCCCACTGGTCTCCAGAATACCTGTGGTCCGAAGCATCCTTTAACACTTGTCCAAGAAACCCTGTGCATCCTCACCCTCAGCACCACTAAATGACGGAGGTTGGAGTCTCCCAAACCTCTCCAATCTACGTTGCTCGTCCTCTGGCATCGCAGGAGCTACATAGACCTGAGCAGCTGCAACCGGCTGGGCTGGAGGTGCTCTCCAGCCCACGGTATCTGATGTTCCTGAACAACCTGCTCAGTTGTGCGGGCGGCGGGAGCCTGAGTGCCTCCCCCGACTAGAGAAGTAGTTGCGGCTGTAGTAGCTGAAGCCGCCTGAGCAACCCACACGCCCATTACCTAGCGTGGGTATCACCTCCAAACAATCACATAATATCAAATTCTCCGGGTTTATACCCTCAAAGCCAGAGTTAAAACTATTACTTACGTTAACAACGGAAAATCCTACTCTAGGGTGTTCTCGTCCCTCGACTAGGTCCCAAAAAGTCCCGAATCTATTCATAATCAGAATAATACTATCAACTTAGACTAAATAGTTAAATTCCACAAGAAAAATTACAAAATATGCCAAAAATCCGAAATTTGCCAAAACCCGGCCCCTGAACCCACGTCTCAAAATCAGTCAACAATGGCAGAATCAAAACCCTTGTCCTCTCCTGAATGTAACCATATAAAATTTATCAAAAGTGGACTCCGTTTGGTTCCTCAAATCCCTACCTAATACTCTCAAAAAACCCAAGCCCTAAATCCTTCAATTTCACCCTAAACTCCTATAAATTTCATGCCTAATCAATGGAAAAACATCATAAACGCGTGTAATTAATCCCAAGAAACTTACCTTAGTGATGTCTCTTGATTCTCCCTTGAAAAACACTTCCCTAGCTCAAAAACCCATTCAACAATGGTGGGAAAAGGGTAAAATTTCGCGAAGGGTTACTTATATAGGTTCTGCCCGGGGGTTTCCGCACCTGCGGACCCCTTTGTCGCACCTGCGGCGCCGCACCTACGAAAATCCCATCGCGGGTGCAGTTTTTCATTAAAGCTCGAGTCCTGCATCTGCGACTTCACACTCGCACCTGCGGTTCCGCAGATGCGTCAACCTTCCGCTCCTATGCCCTTCTCCGCATATGCGGATTGCTTCTCGCTTCTACGCCCATCGCACCTGCAGTCCCCACTCCGTAGGTGCTGACACACCAGAAGACAATGCACCAACAACATTTTCAAAACTATAAACTTCCGATTACCCATACAAAATCGTCCCAAGCCCCTCGGGACCTTATCCAATAATTCAAACAAGTCATATATCACTTCCTGGACTTAGTCGAACCTTCGGAACGCCCAAAACAACAAAACACCAAATCAACCTCGAATTCAAGCCTAAGAACTTCTAAACTTACAAAATTCTCGAACGACGCCGAAACTTATCAAACCACAACCGAATGACCTCAAATTTTTCACACACGTCACAACCTACTCCAACTTCCGGAATTCCATTCCGACCCCGATACCTAATTTTCCACTGCCGACCAAAATTGCCAAATTTTCAACTTTCCCAATTCAAGCCTAATTCTTCCACGGACCTCCAAATTACATTCCGGACACACTTCTAATCCTATAATCACCCAACGAAACTAACTGAATCATGAAAATCCTAATCCGAGTATGTTTACTCATAAGTCAACTTTCGATTGACTTTTCTAACTTAGTTTTCTAACTAAGAAACTAAATGATCATTTCACTCCAAAACTACTCCGAACCAAACTTACCAACTCGATACAACTCAACACAAATGCACAACACATAAATAAGCATATATGGGGGAAATAGGTCTATAATTCTTAGAACGAACGACCAGGTCGTTACATCCTCCACTCTTAAACAAACGTTCTTCCTCGAACGAGTCTAACTAAAGAGCATACCTGGAATCACATCATCTGAAGTGAAGGCGTCTGTTCCGACCGGGAGGGTATAGAAATGGGCTTTACCACCCCCTGATCTTCCTCCCCCTCTCGGGCGACCCTTAACTGACTAGGCTCTTCCTCTAGCCGGCTGAACTCCATCCCTAGCTAGCTGAGCGTATGGTGGGGGAACTAGTACTGGTTTCGATGGCCGAGCACCCTGCTGTGGAGTCCCACCCCACAAACTAGGGTAGTATCTCGCAATGTGGCCAAAATCCCCGCACTCGAAACAACCTTTCCTCTGGTGAAACTACTGCTCATGATGCCCAAAAGAACTACCCTGCGATACTTGATCGGTCGGGTCATGATGAGAACCCTGCGCCGGCAGTGCACTGAATGATGACTGACCGTGTTGAAATTGACCCTACTAAAACAGTCCTCCCTAAGGAGCACCGCTGAAACAACCCTGACTACGAGGACTCTTAGCCTCCCTCTCAGCCCTCTCCTAGCCTCGAACGATATCAATATGTCGAGCAATGTCGACGACCTCATCAAAGTTAGCACCAGATAGTCTCTCCCTGGTCATAAGCAATCGAAGATGAAAACTGAGACCATCTACAAACCTCATGATCCTCCCTCGATCTGTGGGAACCAACCAGACCGCATGACGAGCCAACTCGGAGAACTGCCTCTCATACTGTGTAACAGACATCTCACCTTGACGAAGCTGCTAAAACTACCTGCGCAACTCATCTTTGCAGGACTCAGGTACTAACTTCTCCAGAAAGAGAATGGAGAACTGCGACCAAGTAAGGGGTTCTGCGTCAAACGCCTACGCCTCTCGTAATCCTCCCACCAATTAAGTGTAGTCCTAGAGAACTGGAAAGTAGTGAATAAGACCCCACTGGTCTCTCGAATATACCCGTTGTTCGAAGCATCCTTTAACACTTGTCCAAGAAACCCTGTGAATCCTCACCCTCAGCACCACTAAATGACGGAGGTTGGAGTCTCCCAAACCTCTCCAATCTGCGATGCTCGTCCTCTGGCATGACAGGAGCTACATAGACCTGAGCAGCTGCAACCGGGTGGGCTGGAGGTGCCCCCGGTATCTGATGTCCCTCAACAACCTGCTCAGGTGTGCGGGCGGCGGGGGTCTGAGTGCCTCCCCCGGCCAGAGAGCTAGTTGCGGCCGTAGTAGCTGAAGTCGCCTGAGCAAGCTCCGTACATAGTGATAGAATCTGGGCCAGAGCCTCCTGAAGGCCTGGAATATCAATAGGCACAGGTGGTGCCTGAGCTGGTACCTCCGAAACCTCTACCTCCGGGACCTGATCCTGTGCAGGAATAACTAGGGGATCTGTACGTGCTGCCCCAGCTACTGCGCTGGCGATGAATCCATCCCTACAACGGCCTCGGCCTTTCGCGGCTCGAGCTGATGACTGTCCTTCATGACCGGTAGCACGAGTCCTCACCATCTGTGAGAAAATGAAATAACAGATATTCAGTTACTAGAATATACAAAACAAATGATAAGAATCCAAGAATGTGAAATTTTCCTAAAGGTTCTGCAGCCCCTCGAAGATAAGTACAGATGTCTCCGTACCGATCTGCAAGGCTCTACTAAACCCGCTCATGACTCGTGAGACCTATGTAACTTAGGCTCTGATACCAACTTGTCATGACCCAAAATCCAACCATGGTCGTGATGGCGCCTATCGTGTTACAAGGCAAGCATATTTCCAAAAATATTACTACTAATTGATTTTTAAGAATTTAATAAAACAATACCAACATCTGAATTTCTCATAAACTAAATCAACTCTATATAATAATAATATAGAATATGGAAACGAGCCCCAAACATCGGGGTGTCACTAAGTCATGAGCGTCTAAAATTATAAACTAAGATATACAAACTGCCTAACTGTCCAGAAGAAGAAATGACAAAACGAGTAACAAGGTCTTGCGGACGCTAGAAGCTACCTTGCAATCTCCATAGATAGTCGGCCTGAACTCAACGTTCGTCGCGCTCTAACTCACCTGGATCTGCACATAAAGTGCAGGGTGTAGTATGAGTACAACCAACTCATTAGTAACAAAAATAACTAAGGAACTGAGTAGTAGTGCCGAGCTAAACAAAATAGTCCAATTATTTATTTTCACAATTTAAAAATAACATAAATAAACAGGTAAATTTCATAACTCGGTAAATGCCACAAAGAAATTTAACAGATAAATGCAGCAACAGCAAAAGTAAATGCAACCTCACAGCAATGTCACTCCATCACTCATTAATCGCACTCAGCACTCAACACTGAACACTCTCCGCTCACTGGGGGTATGTACAGACTCCGGAGGGACTCCCAAAGCCCAAGCGCTAAGCACGGACAACTCACGTGCCATCATATCAATACCTCTATCCGCACGGTCAATTCATGTGCTACGCAGACAACTCGCGCGCCATGGTATCAATACCTGGACTTGCACGGTCAACTCACTTGCTACGCGAAAAACTCACGCGCTATGATATAAATATCCTCACAATCAGGCCATCATATCTCACTCAATCATGTACCTCACTAGCCTTACCATCATCAACAAATAAGGGGACACAACCCACATCAAGTATTACAACATATCAGCAAAATAATAGAGACTAGGGTAAACATGTACAATAATTTCTATGACTGAGTACAAATAACGTAATAATAAATAAAGCCTAAACATGATCTCTAACATGAAGGAAAACAAGTTCAACAACAAGTAAACACATAACCACAGATATTAGCTATTAGGCCTCACAGCCTCACGGGATGGACCAAGTCTCAATCACTCGTGGTGCACACCCACACGCCCGTCATCTAGCGAGGGTATCACCTCCAAACAATCACATAATATCAAATTCTCCGGGTTTATACCCTCAAAGCCAGAGTTAAAATTGGTACTTACCTTAACAACGAAAAATCCTACTCCGGGGTGTCCTCGTCCCTCGACTCGGTCCCCAAAATCTACGAATCTATGCATAATCAGAATAATACTATCCACATAGGCAAAAGAATTAAATTCCAAAAAAAATACAAAATATGCCAAAAATTCAAAACTGATTAAAACCCCGCCCCGGGCCCACGTCTCGAAATCAGTCAACAATGGCAGAATCAAAACCCTCGTCCTCTTCCGAGTCTAACCATATAAAATTTATCAAACTCGGACTCCGTTTGGTCCCTTAAATCCCTACCTAAAACTCTCCAAAAACTCAAGCCCTAACTCCCTCATTTTCACCCTAAACTCCTACAAAATTCATGCCTAATCAATGGAAAAACATCATAAACCCGTGTAATTAATCCCAAGCAACTTACCTCGGTGATGTCTCTTGATGCTCCCTTGAAAAACACTTCCCTAGCTCAAAAACCCATTCAACAATGGTGGAAAAATGGTAAAAGTTCGTGAAGGGTTACTTATATAGGTTCTTCCTAGTGGTTTCCGCACCTGCGGACCCCTTTCTCGCACCTACGGCGCCGCACTTGCGGAAATCCCATCACAGGTGCGGAGGAGGGCATTCCGAAGGTTCGACTAAGTCTGTGGATTGCTTCTCGCTTTTGTTCCTATCGCACATGCGGTCCCCACTCTGCAGGTGCGGACACACCAGACGATTGTGCACCAACAACTTTTTCCAAACTCTAAACTTCCTATTACCCAAACGAAATTGTCCCGAGCCCTCGGGAGCTTAACCAATAATTCAAACAAGCCATATATCACTTCCCGGACTTAATCGAACCTTCGGAACGCCCAAAATAACACCAAAACACCAAATCAACCTCGACTTCAAGCCTAAGAACTTCTAAACTTCCAAAATTCGCCAACGACGCCAAAACCTATCAAACAACTTTCGAATGACCTAAACTTTTGCACACACGTCACAAATAACACTACGAACCTACTCCAACTTCCGAAATTCCATTCTGGCCCTGATACCTAATTTTCCACTGCTGACCAAAATCGCCAAATTTTCAACTTTTGCCAATTCAAGCCTAATTCTACCACGGACCTCCAAATTACATTCATGAAAATCCAAATTCGAGTTTGTTTACTCATAAGCCAACTTCCGGTTGGCTTTTCTAACACAGCTTCAAACGAAGAAACTGAATAATCATTTCACTCCAAAACTACTCTAAACCCAAACTTACCAAATCGTTACAACTCAACACAGTG
This sequence comes from Nicotiana paniculata, assembly GCA_005239505.1. Lineage (NCBI taxonomy): Eukaryota > Viridiplantae > Streptophyta > Magnoliopsida > Solanales > Solanaceae > Nicotiana > Nicotiana paniculata. The sequence goes on from MDKI01179225.1 coordinate 36,042, forward strand.
TACAACACATAAATAAGCATAGATGGGGGAAATGGGGCTATAATTCTCAGAACAAATGACCGGGTCGTTACACAAACCATCCAACTAGCGACCTGCACTATCTACCATATAATGCCTCATAGGGAGCCATCTGAAAGCTTGACTGGTAGCTGTTATTTTAGGTAAATTTTATGACGGGCAAGAACTGATGCCACCATCCTCCGTAATCTATAACACAAGCGTGGAGCATATCCTCTAAGATCTGAATAGTACGCTCGGATTTCCTGTACGTTTGAAGATGAAATGTTGTGTAACGACCCGATCGGTCGTTTTATGTTATCGGACCCTATTCCCCTAAATGGAACTTCCCATAGCGACTTATTGTGATTTATGACTTGCGGGGGCGGGTGGTCCGGGTTTCGGAAGTGTTTAGAGTGCTATAGGAACACTTGGTTCCTTAAGGTTGGCCTTTAGTAAACGACCTCAGAATAAAATTTCGATAGTTCCAGTAGCTTCGTATGATTATTTGGGACTTGGGCGTATGTTCAGAATGGGTTTTGGATGACTCGGGAGCGTTTCGGCGCCCAATATTGAAATAAGAAGTTCCTTAAGTTCCTATTGTGGTTTGGGATGTGTTTTTGTGTTATCGAGGTCTGAACGGAATTTCGAGACTAGTAATAGTTCAGTTATGTCATTTATGACTTGCCTGCGAAATTTGGTGTTATTCCGAGTAGTATAGGTCGGTTCGGCGCGTTGTTAGCGAAGTCAAGAAAACTTAAAGTTCCTAAGTTTGGTTCTAGGGGTTTTGAGGTGTGATTTTGAACTTTAGCATTGTTTTGGGTGTTCCGAAGGCTCGAGCGAGTCTGTATTATGATTTAGGAATTTTTGGTATATTTGGACGGGGGCTCGGGTGGGCCCAGGTGCCTCCTGAACACCACACGATGCCAAAAACCAGCTGAAATAGCTGCTGGTGCACCTGTTCTGGTGTGCTCCACAGGTGCGATTGCCCAGTCGCAGGTGTGGGACCGCAGGCCTCACAGGTGCGATCCCCAGCGGGCAGTCCATTTCTCGCAGGTGCGGTCTCCCCTCCGCAGGTGCGGGCCCAGGCTTTCTCGTCCATTTTCGCAGGTGCGAGACCGCAGGTGCGGTCCTCGAGCCGCAAGTGCGGAAACACTGTCAGACAATATGTTTATTAAATACGGGATTCTTCATTATTTGTTCATTTCTTCCTCCATTAGAACACCTTGAGAGCTTGGGAAATGGGCTCAACGACCCAACCACTGAAAGGTAAGTAGATTCTATCCTAGAGTTAGTTAATGCATGCATTCTTAGTGGAATTTAACTACTTGATTAGTGAAAATTTAGGAATTTGGGTAGTAACCTAGGGCCTATGAGAATTTAGAAAATTACCCGTCAATTAGCTATGCAATCAAGTAAAAATCATGTATTAATGATCATTAGGCTATGGGTGAGTGTTTCCTTCGAGAAATTTTGGAATCCGAGCATGCGGGCCTGGGGTTAGATTTTGGGATTTCTTCAAGAATGGTGAATTTGGCTAAGTAATAGGACAATTCCATGCTTTGAATATGAATTGATATATTTATAACATTTGGCTAGTTTCGAGTCCGTGGGTGTCGAGTTCGGAGTTTCAGGGGCATTCTTGACCTGGGGAGTAGGTGCGACGCGTGGTGAGTCTCCTTTCTAACCTTGTAAGGGGGAACTGTCCCCCTAGGTGATTTAAATGCTATATGTGATAATTTTGGGGGCTACGTACGTACAAAGTGATGAGAGTCCGTACATAGCGGCTATTACTATTATGTCCGGCTATTTAGGCCTACATCATGCCTTGTGTTTTACTTGATATGAACTATATGCTTAATAAATTCGATGTTACATGTTGCTTAATTCCCTGAGGTCATGGAATTTGAGAAACTTGTAAGGAATTGTTCACTGAAAAGTAATTTAAAAAGGAATAATGTGTGTGCATGTGACGGCTTCGCAATTTACATTCCGCGAGCGGAGTGTGATTTTCCCCCACTCTTATGGAAACGGGCCGTACGCCACGGCGGATTGAGAGATGCACTTTTGGTATGGGCCGTTTGATCCTTGGCAGTGCATAGAGAGGATTGAGAGAATGCACTTTTGGTACGGGCCGTTCGATCCTCGGCAGTGCATAAAGAGGATTGAGAGAACGCACTTTTGGTACGGGTCATTCGATCCTCGGCAGTGCATAGATGTGAGTACTTTGTGGAGAGATGCACTTATGGTTCGGCTCGTTCGACCCTCGGCACTGTACGGACATGACTATCTTATGACTCTGGCCGATTGTCCTTACCCTGCATGCGTATGATTTATTTGTTACTAAATTCATGGATATTGATTTGACAGATATTTGGGGGAAAGTGAAGTAGTAATTGTTTTATTCATTCCGAGTACTTCCTTGGATTTCAGTGCCTTAGATATATTTGTTTCCTCACTGCCTTTACATGTCTACCATTTCTATCATATTCTATTAAATTATATTGTTGGACCTTAGTGAGTGTCAGGTCGACCTCTCGTCACTACCTCTTCGAGGTTAAGCGGGATACTCAGAGGGTACATATATATATTTATGTACTCATGCTACGCTTCTATACTTAATTGTACAGGTTCTGAGGCTGGTGTATCTGGTTGTCGGACCGGAGCTTGACTTGATATTAGACAGACCTGACTTCACGGTGAGCTGCTTTTCCTCCTGGCAATCTCCGGCAGCACCATGGGGTTTTCTTTTGCTTATTTCCCGTCTACTTCCTTCAAATAGTGGGAATGTATATTATATCTTTTGTATATTCTGTTAGTATGCCCGTATGACTTGTGACACTAGTTCCTGACACACACGTGTTGGTTGTTATGGATTTCGGGTTTGTATATATATTGGCCCACGCCTCTTCATGATTGCTTTTGATTAAAACTGGCCATTTATCCTTGTCGAATCATGTTTTAAGTTTTAAAAACTGAGTATATGTTGAAATGTTTAATCTAATAAGAAAGAATCCTTAGTAAATTGAGAGTTGGCTTGCCTGACCCCGCTGTTGGGCGCCATCACAGCCTAAGTTAGGATTTTGGGTCGTGACATGTTGTGCTCAACTCAACCTGCGTATCCAACTCACGCTGAACTGGCCTCCAAAAGTGCGAGGTAAACTGCGTACCTCGATCAGAAATGATAAACACGGGCACACCATGAAAACGGACGATCTCCCGGATATAAATCTCTGCCAACCGCTCCGAGGAATATGTAATTGCCACAGGAATGAAGTGTGTTGACTTAGTCAACCTATCCACAATAACCCACACGGTGTCGAAATTCCTCTTAGTCTGTGGGGTCCCAACCACAACGTCCATAGTGATACACTCCCACTTCCACTCAGGAATCTCCATCTGGTGAAGTAAACCACCGAGTCTCTGGTGCTCATACTTCACCTGTTAACAATTCAAGCACCGAACTACATAAGCAACTATATCCTTTTTCATCCTCCTCCACCAATAATGCCGCCGAAGGTCCTGGTACATCTTGGCAGCGCCCTGGTGAATTGAATACCGAGAATTGTGATCCTCCTCAAGGATCAACTCATGAAACCCATCAACATTAGGCACACATAGACGACCCTGCATCCACAAAACATCGTCATCTCCAACCGTAACATGCTTGGCATCACCATGTCGAACTATGTCCCTAAGGACCATCAAGTGAGGGTCGTCATATTGTCGATCTCTGATACGCTCAAACAAGGAAGACCGAGCGATTGTACAAGATAGAACACGGTTGGACTCTGAGATATCCAACCTCACTGATTGGCCAAAGTCTGAATATATGAAGCTAGCGGTTGTTGATACCCAATTTATCCCTCATATTTCTCAATAAATACATATATACCTTCAAAATAGTGCATGAGCATCATCAAGTACTTTTCCATAATTTTCCATAATTTTAAGGGTTTTTAATCAATTTAATCTTGCATAAATAATTATTAATTGCATCTCCAATAATTTTATAATGATTTATGATGTACTTTTCACCATCTATATCTATATTAAGCTTACATATTTTTTATACATTGTATTTTTCATCCTTAGGCTAAAATTGCATATTTTGCAATAATAGCCAATATATATGCATAATTACATTATTTATACTGAAAATGACTTTTTATATTTTATAATGTTGAGTAATTATTTTAAATCATTTTCATGCGCAAATGAAATCTTTTTACTATTAATTATTTTTGTATAAATTATTTCACTGATTTAATTATGTATTTAAAATCTAGCCCTTTTCTTTAATTAATTTCAGACCTAACCCAATTATCCCAGCACCTTTAAATCAGGAGAAATCAACGGTCCACAATCATCCCACCCCTTTAACTAACCTAACCCACCTAAACCCTAATCACTTCCATCTACCTGTTGTTACCAAACACTCTCATCTTCCTTCCCCCTCTCTTCAGAAACCCTAGTGTCGCAATCCCCATCTCCCATTTGATTCCAACCCAGAAATGTAATCACTCGGTGATTCCTTACCTTATCTGGCCCCTTTCGTCACCGGCTACCCATTTTTGGTGTTACCTAATTTGCTTGCCACAAATGGAAAGAAGATCCTGTAGAGATCGAACCCAGGCTGGTTCAAATCTCTAACCTACTGATTGTTTCCATCTAAATTCATCAGCTTTTCTGTGTAAGTACGAATATCTTTCGTATCTTTCACTGATTCTTACTTAACCCTAAGGTTAGGGTTTTAAGATCTTTCCAATTCAAACCAAAACTAGTTTTAACCTTATCTTTTTATGTTATTCCGTATAAATCTGCTTATTTTGTTAAATATTTTTAGTTACCCAATTTAGGATTTCAAATCTTCTTAATCGAACCAGAACTGGTTCGGTTCTATGAATAACCCTTTTCTATGTTCACTTTAACAAAAGTTTTGATTCTTTACTTCTGTTTTTTATCGATTTTATGGCTTACCTAAAATTAGGGTTTCGAACCTTTTATTTTAGGGTCAGATTTGTTTGATTATGTGTTTTGTGAATATGTTCCCGTGTACGTTCATCCTATAAAGCATGCGATTCTTGCCTTTTATCTTTGTTGATTTGATGGTTTTACCTAAAATTAGGGTTTGAAATCTTTTACTGAGATTTTTACTCTTTCCTTTCTCGTATGGTACTGATATTTTCCTTATTTTGTTCGAGTTACCCTGTTCTCATTATTTCTTTACCTTATTTTTCCTGGCATCTGACTGTTGATTGAATTATATATGATGCTTTCCTTAGTTTGAGTGGTACTCGCCTGATTACTCGCTATTACGCCTGTTAATTGACTAAACTCCAACTTAAATTGATTCTGAGTTTCACATCTTTCCTTATTTGTGTATGTTTGATTTCTTCCCTTATTTGTCTGCCTAATCGAATATTATTTAAACCCTTTCCCCTCTTCCCTTTAGAGAGGACTCAAACTTTCATATTCTCACTAAAACTTAGTTCTTTTACTCTGATTATGTGCTCATTGTTTCTGTTCTTGGCCAGCCTAAAGCCAAGGCTAAGTGATTCTGGAACTTAATTGTTGTAGCATATTTACTTGATTTCTTGCTTAACTGGTAAGCCCTAATCCCTTGTCGTTTCATTCTCCATGTTTTCATAATTAGTGTTACCTGAACAACATGTCTTGAACCTTAATTTCAGCATGATTCTACCTTTTATGCTCCTATGACTCTCTTCTAATCTTATGGTTAATACTGTTAGTTTAAGGTTAGCTATTTTTGAATAATATGAAACCTCCTACAAGCTAGCTTAATGTTTAACTTGTTTCATGCACTATTTGTGATCTTGCACCTGTTCTGAACTTAACATATTTATGATACGATTAACTTGAAATTGGTTCATTAATCCTAACCTCATAGATTTCTATGGTTACTTAATGTGTCCTGAACAACTTGTTCAACCAAAATGTTTGCCTTAACAGGCTTATGTGATTAAGCAATGGTTTTCCTAAATGTTAGCATGCTCACTTAGTATAATTAGGTCTCTTTGAAGCTATGTACTTTGCAAACTTTGTTGTTTCCGAATTCAACTCTATGTTCTAAACCTTGTTTCTTCTAAAATCAAACTGTTTTGAAATCTGCCCCTACTTTAATTTTATATGTTAATTTTTAAAAACCTCCACTCTTAGTACCTTAGGTTCTCAACCACCCCAGTGTGAGCACTGCTGAGGGTCCACATGAGACTCTTGTGAACTCTGACACACTGAGAATTGGTTCCCAATCTCTTGTGAGCTATCTTCTCAATGTGTGGTTCTAGTGTGAGCAGTGCCCTGGGTCCCTGAGGCCCTTGGGAACTTTTACACATCAGAAACCTGGTTCTAATGTGCTATGGGTGAATCACTATTATGTGCCTTAAAGTTCTTATGGTTGGAATGCCTGGTTCCCTGGTTTATTTGGGCCTAATAAAGGCTCCCTATAGTATATCTTATTACTATTGTATAATTCATTTGCTTTTATGGTCTGTAATAACTTTGTAATAAACAGATTCTAGGGATATTTGGTAAAGTTGGGGGTTTTCTTATTTCCTTTTGTTAAACTGGGTAGAAATCCTGCCTATAGTGTTTCGGCTATGCTGTTAATTCTGTTCATTTGGTAAAAATTGTATGAGTTATATATTTGTGCCTAGAAATCCTGCCTATAGGACTTTCGTTGATGGTATTATTTCTGTGTTCTATATTTACATCATTAGAGATCCTGCCTATAGGGTTGATATTATAATGGCATTATAAATCCTGCCCATAGAATCTATCAATATGTCTAACAGACATGCATTAGCAATCATGCCTATAGGATCCCACTATCTGATTTAATTGTTTTCTAGCAATGGTGTACAATTACTGCATGTATTGCTGCTCACTAGATGTCATGCTTATAGGGTTAAATAAATTCAATAATAGATACCATGTCTGTAGGACCAAAATCGATTTCAACCCTAGAAATCATGCCTATAGGATCAAAAAAATCAATTCAGATGATAGATGACATGCCTATAGGATCAAAATCAATTCAGATAAGTAGAAATCATGCCTATAGAATTAAAAAGGGAAATAAAATATGTCTCTATAAAGTTAAAATCAGTGCTACACCTAGAAATCATGTCGATAGGTCTGTAACCATTAAACTTGTAGAAATCATGCCTAAAGGATTCCATTAATTGGTTCTGAATTCAATCGCCATTGTCAATCACTTAGGCAATATACCTGTAGGACTTAATAATAATTCTGGGTTTATATTTGTGATGTATTACTGCCTGAAGTGCCCAGATTATACTGAATAAAATCAATAGGCAAACAACAGGTCTTAACACTAGCCTTAATAAAATCGCACTATATTTTCTCACATAAATATCCTGCCTATAGGATTTTAAGTTTAACAAAGTTTGCTGAATCGACTGCGTGCATTTGCTGTTTTATGTGTGAAGGTCAATATGAGCCCATATGTGCCTTTTATCTAAAGTCCTAATTGTTTTGCTTATCGCCTAAACTTCTAAATTTTTAGCAACATAGGTTGGGTCTAGAACTATCCCAAATAGAGGTCCAAATACCTCCAGGGCCATAACGAATGAGCTAGAATCAACTAGAACGCTTAAGTAACAACTTAAAGATAGTAATCGATTAGTAAGGGGATGATAGTCCATGTGCTAAGTACTATGAGTAACACCCCGACTTGAGGGAGTTACAAAGTATTGCACGGGGTGATCCTATAGGCTAAAAAACTTAGTACCCCCCATTCCTGTTCTAAAATAAATTGAGTATTTTATTTGTCCAAATTTCTTTCTTTTCCTTAGACTAATTCGCTTAATTTAAGTTCGGCCGGGACCCACCGATGTGGACCTCGAGAGGTGCCTAACACCTTTCCCTCGAGGTAACTTGAGCCCTTACCAAATATCTGGTGATATAAATTGGTAATATGAGTTATCTGCTCTAGGTGCCCTAACACACCTTAATTCGTTACGTGGCGACTCTCTCAATTCCAATTCCCTACCCTCTCAAAATAGGAGTTGTCCCAAAAATGTCGAAACCTGATTTCGCGAGAAAAAGGGGGCGCGACAGCATGGCGACTCTGCTGGGGATATTTTTAGGCTCTTACCATAACGAACCTGTTTTTTGAATAAGTCTTTAAACATGTCTTTATTATTCCGTTAATACATACACACCCCTTCCCCTTCCCACTCTATGTGAATTTATTTGCCTATTTTCATTCATTTATGATTTCTATTCCCTGTTTGTTACTTTTTACTATGGAAATTGACTTGTCTCTTTGTTTTCTTTCTTAAATGTCTTTAAAATTGTTAAATATCGCATTTTATCATTTTTCATCGTGTAAATACTTGACAACGTGTTATTTTGTTTTTGTATAAATCATGATCAACATCATATTCCACTCGTGCGTAATTAATACCATAACAACACTTGATGAGTGTTTGCGCTCTTCCTATATCACCCTTCTTGAATTTGGAAAGGCTTATTTGCGGTAAAACTAGTCGATCAGCGGTGCAGTCGACGGTTCCGTGCCTTTCCCCCTCAAGTTGTTCGCTTGAGGGTACCAGTCTAGACCTCTATAGAAACCTTACTCTGATAATAATTGTACATGCATCATGGTCAAACCTAGCCTAGGTTAATATGTTGTTCGCATAATAACCCTTTAAGTAAAACCTTGTCCAAAGTCCACCAGGGTTTCCATAATCCCAATGGATGCAGCCACGATCTGTGCATTATTTGGAGAAATAAATGCCGATATGCTAATTGTTAATGTATAAATAGTCGAATCCGGAGGGAAAAGGGTCTAACCTTGTTTATTTTGCAGAAAATGAGGTATGAAGTCCCCAGGTTCGGCATGGTCTGAGATATACCACCGTTATTGCTAGATTGGTGGGAGGACCTTCCGCCAAGTGACAAAAATCACGTGAAAAGGGTCCTCGAAAACTTACCTTCCTTATTAGACATCCAACCAAACAACATGTTGATTGAAGCTGCTATTATGTTCTGGGATGGAGAAAGGGTTGTATTCCGTTTTGGAAACATACAAATGACTCCTCTTTTGTAGGAAATAGGGGGATTTGCTGGACTACCTTGGGACAGTCTTGGTTTATTGGTACCGAAAAATCGCACCCCAAGGGGGTTTCTGAAGATGATGGGCTTAAGAAATAACGACGACTTGGTATGTTTGAAGAAGTCCTACATACCTTTTGACTTCCTTTATGAACGATACAAACACAACAAATCTTACCGTACCTTTCATGACGAGTTCTCCATCACCTCCCTGGGTTGGATTCATCGTAGGGTTTTCATTTTCATCGTCTGCTTTTGGGGTATGATAGTGTTTCCAAGAAAAATTGACAAGATTCACACTAGACTGGCCATGGTAACCAAAGCCTTAATTGAGGGAATCGAGGGACAAACGTACATTATTGTTCCTATGATTATAGCAGAAATATATCGGGCTTTGGATCGTTGCCAGAAAGGGTTCAAACATTTCGAGGGTTGTAATTTACTGCTACAAATTTGGTTGCTAGAACATCTCCAAAGAGGCCAATACCCCCAAGAGTTTCCACGGAGACCATGGAATGATCACATAGCTTTCCATCACCCCAAAAGAAGGACCTTTATCCCAGACAGGTTTGCTCAACCAGAGAATGCTACAGAATAGGTACAGTCTTTTGGCGATTTTACCGAGGACCAGGTTCATTGGATGTTTGAGTGGTTCCCTACCAGTAAATTCATCATCAAATCCAGGGATGTTTCACATTTGGTGTTTATCGGGTTAAGGGGAATACACCCCTATGTTCCTATCAGGGTCATGAGACATGCTGGTAGAAAACAAGTCATACCGCGAGTCTCCAAAATGAGTCACTACAGAGAAGATTTTCAAGATGATGACATCTCGTAGAAATGTGAAGCTCAACACATGTGGCACTTGAAGGTCACTGTGGAAAAGGACACCATCGACCAAGATCGATACCACGCATGGCATGTGTATTTCTACCCATCATGGTTGCATGATAGCATAGAAGGAATAGTCGAGCCAGGGGTCGGTCGAGGAAACAAAGTCATAGATTAAGTTTCTGAAGCACAGGTGAAGTGTAACATACTACGCAAAATAGTTCATGAGTATGAGGCTGAGCATTTGGAACAACACAAGATCTATATGGAGGAAATCAATGAATGGAGGGAAATGGCTACTAGGTCAACGAAAAGGATGGAGTATCTAGAGAAGGGTTTAATGGAGTTAGAGGGAAAGATGAGGAAAAGAGACATAGACCGCCATAATGCCGAGGTTAATGAAGGAGGACATCTAGAAAGGGCATACCTACTACTGGACATGCGCGACCTGGGGAACCTGATCAATGGAGTCAAGAAATCCAAACCTGGAAAAGTTCCCTCGGACCAAGTAGATTAGGTTTATTTGTTTTAGAATTACTTTTCGAATGTAATAAGGCAAACGCCATTAGTGACTTATTTATTTATTGTCGTTTTAGATTCGTCTTATTTATCACGTTAATGAAATGAGGAAATTATTGGCTTTAAATTTCTCCAAATCTACTTGTCGCTAGGCCAACCTCGGGCACAACGAGGCTCCCAAATTAGGACGCGAATTTACATTTCCGCAATATGTGTTTAAATACTGCAAATACTTTTCCAGAATTCCCACTGACTTGGCTACCTTTTTGTTTTTCTTTCTTTTTGATTATTCCCATTCCACAAGGTTGGTTCACACATACTGGCATAGTCGGGGTATGAACCCAGCAAAGGACTTGGGAAGAAACTCCAAGGCATTACCAAGCCAATATAGCTGAAATGTCATGGTAAAACTTTTGGGCTTGGATATCCATATATCTGGCAAGAATATGATGATTGGTCGCCACCATGGCGTGGTCCATATTACCCTCTTGAGAAATCAGTGTTGTGTTTGAGCCAATCCTTCCATCAGGCCGATACAACATGGGGATCCGAAAAAGAAGAAGCGTTGGTTGCACTGAGGAATTACTTTTTAGAAGATGATTATATGTATTACTGTGTGATAGTTGAGGAGGAGGAGGAACAAGGCCTTACCATTCAGACAGTGGATAAGGGAGCATTTCTCAAGAACTGGACCGCTACACTATCAAGGGCCCGACGAGTCCCGGGGTATCAAGGCTGCTAGCATCATTTATTTCTTGAGCACTTTGTTTTAAACAATATTTTCAGTGTTTCATTTCGGAAAACATTATTTGAGTTATTGAAAATCGCTTTATTTGACATTTTAATATTTACCAATGGCTTGATGTTTTATTATTACTATATTTCTTTCATATCTTTCTCTCTACAGCATTACTATTTCTTATCTTGATGAACCAACGACTGTGACATGTAATGAGACAACGCAACACAAGGACAATTACTCGGAGAAAATAGAAGAAGAGGATGTAATACCTGAGGAAATTATCAAAGAAGTTGAGAATTTTGAGAACAAGCCCAAGTCCAACCTGGACGAAACCGAGATAGTCAATTTGGGAGATTCTGAAACCATTAAGGAAACTCGCATAAGCATCCACTTGTCACCGTCAGAGAAGGAAGAATACACTCATTTCCTGAAAGAATATGAGGATATTTTTTCATGGTCATACGACGATATGACAGAGTTGAGCACATACATAGTAGCTCACAAGCTACCTACAAACCCAATGTGTCTGCCAGTGAAGCAGAAACTCAAAAAGTTCAAATCGGACATGAGCCTGAAAATCAAGGAAGAAGTCACCAAGCAGATCAAAGCCAAATTCCTCAGAGTAGTTGAGTATCCAACCTGGTTAGCCAACATTGTATCGGTTCCAAATAAAGATGGAAAAGTCAGGGTGTGTGTCGACTATCGGGATCTAAACAGAGCAAGTCACAAAGATGATTTTCCACTACCAAATATACACATTCTGATTGAAAATTGCGCCAAGCATGAACTCCAATCATTTGTAGATTGATTCGCGGGTTATCATCAGATCTGGATGGACAAAGAAGACGTAGAGAAAACAACCTTCATTACACCATGGGGGATGTATTGCTACAAAATGATGTTGTTCGGTCTGAAGAATGTTGGGGCAACCTACATGAGGGCCATGACAACTATCTTCCATGATATGATACATAAGGAAATAGAGGTGTATGTTGACGACGTCATCATCAAATCCAAGAAGGCCACAAATCACGTAGCTGATTTGAGGAAATCTTTTGACCGGCTACGGAAGTACAATCTAAAGTTAAATCCCGCAAAATGTGCATTCGGGGTTCATGACGGAAAATTGTTGGGATTCATCTTCAGCCGCCGAGGTATAGAGTTGAACCTGTCAAAGGTTAAATCTATCCAAGAACTACCACCACCAAGGAACAAGAAGGGCGTGATGAGTTTCTTGGGATTCCTCAATTACATCAGTCACTTCATAGCACAGTCTATAGTGATATGTGAGCCAATTTTCAAAATGGTGAAGAAGGATGCCACAACTAAATGGACCGAGGATTGTCAAAAGAATTTTGACAAGATCAAGGAATACCTGTCCACACCACCAGTCTTAGTCCCGCCAGAACCTGGTAGACCATTACTACTCTACCTTGCAGTATTAGATGGAGATTTCGATTGTGTTTTGGGAAATCATGACGAGACAGGAAGAAAGGAGCAAGCCATATATTACTTAAGTAAGAATTTCATACCATATGAAGCATGGTATTCTCTGCTGGAACGTATTTCCTGTACTCTAACCTGGACAACTCAGAAACTGAGGCACTACTTTTGTGCCTATACTACATACCTCATATCGAGGATGGATCCCCCTAAGTACATCTTTCAGAAGCCTATGCCTACCGGGAAGCTGACCAAGTGAAAAATATTGCTTAGTAAATTTGACATATCTATGTAACTCAGAAGGCGGTCAAAGGAAAAGCACTGGCAGATCATCTTGCCGAAAATCCTGTAGGAGGAGAATACGAACCCCTAAAAATGTATTTCCCTGACGAAGAGGTATCATTCGTAGGAGTATACATTGCTAAAGCCTACGACGGTTGGAGAATGTTTTTCGATGGAGCTACAAATTTCAAAGGAGTCGGTATCGAGGTCGTCTTGGTATCAGAAACCAGTAAGCAAATTTCAAAGGAGTCAGTATCAGGGCCATCTTGGTATCAGTTACAAGGAGAGTGGTCTACCAAGAATACCAAAATACTACCGTATCTATATCATGTACAAGAGGCGAAGAGGAGGTTCACAAAGATAGAATTCCGGCATGTCCCCAGAATTCAGAATGAATTTGGAGACGCATTGGCCACCTTGTCATTAATGATATAACATCCAGACAAGAATTTCATCGATCCCATTCCGGTAAGGATCCATAATCAGTCGGCATACTGTGTTCATGTTGAAGAGGAAAAGGATAGAAATCCCTGGTTCCACGACATAAAGGAATATTTGGCAAAAGGAGAATACCCAGAGCATGCAAACCATACTCAGAAACACATGCTGCGGAGACTGTCCAATCACTTCTTCCAAAACGAAGGAATTTTGTATAGAAGAACTCTCGATATAGGTATGTTAAGGTGTGTTGATGCCAAAGAGGCTTCCAAATTGCTCGAAGAGATACATGTCGGAACCTGCAGCCCACATATGAACGACTTTGTCTTAGCCAAGAAGATACTCAGGGCCGGATACTTTTGGATGACTATGGAAATAGACTGCATCCGGCATCCAGAAATTTCACCAATGCCAGATACATGCATATATGATACGAGTGCCGCCAAATGAACTTAATGCAACAAGTGCACCTTGGCCTTTTGCTGCCTAGGGAATTTATGTCATTGGTCCAATCGAACTCACTGCTTCGAACGGGCACAGGTTCATTTTAGTGGCCATCAAAACTTCACTAAATGGGTTGAAGCTGCATCGTACAAACTTGTGACCAAGAAAGTCGTCGCAAATTTTGTCAGAGATCAGATTGTTTGTCGATTTGGGGTTCCAGAGTCCATCATCACTGACAATGACGCCAATCTCAATAGTGATCGGATGAAATCCATGTGTGAAACTTTCAAAATCAAGCACAAGAATTCGACAACGAACAGGCCTCAAATGAACAGAGCTGTAGAGGCCGCCAACAAGAACATCAAGAAGATACTAAGAAAAATGGTAGAGAACCACAAGCAATGGCATAAGAAATTACCATTTGCCTTACTAGGATACGGTACCACAGTCCGCACATCAACCGGAGTAACTTCCTATTTGTTGGTTTATGGTACCGAAGTCGTCATTCCCGCCGAGGTAGAAATTCCTTCACTGAGGATCATACAAGAAGCATAAATCAGTGACGTAGAATGGATAACGAGCTGCTATGAACAGTTAGCCCTCATAGACGGAAAAAGGATGAATGCAGTGTGTCATGGTTAGCTTTATCAGAATAGAATGTCTAGAGCTTTCAACAAAAGGGTCAAACAAAGACAGTTCATACCGGGGATCCAGAGCTTTCCACATCAAGATGAAGCCAAAGGAAAATTTTCACCCAACTGGCAAGGTCCTTACATGGTTCAAAGAGTATTAACAGGAGGAGCGCTCATACTCGCAGAAATGGATGGAGAAATCTGGCGAAAGCCTATCAATTCAGATGCAGTCAAAAGATACTATGTGTAAACTATTCATGTGATATAAATTGAACTACGCTTTACCTGATTCCCAGTTGAGAGGGGATATGTAGGCAACCCTGTGGGTTCGGTCACAATTCAATAAAATTTCCATTTTTCCCCACAATCAGAAACTGGGGCATAATTTTAAGGAGGACCCTCAAAATTCTGAAGCAAGTTCAGCCAACAGCAGGATACAGAATAGCCAGAAAGTCACTTAGTTAAGTGGGGTAGAATTTTAAGGAGGATCCTCAAAATTCTATGGCAAAGGAAGTCGCAGTGTCTCTAATAATGTCAAAGCTACTGGTCCATCTAACTGATTTCTAAATTGCATATTACTATGTCTTTTAAAAAAAACCATAGGCATGTTTTTGAAATGAAACTTTAATTTTTAGCCAGATTCTACCCACAGTGACTTAAACAGGACCTTCGAGCAAATTTGAGCAGATCAAGTAGACAAAGACACGAACCAACATCCCCCACAAAACTCACGAATTTTCTTTGGATGCAGGAAAAGGTCCTCATCATAAGCATTGTCACGACAACACAACTGCTATACACAAGACACATTGTCAGCTAAGAATACTTCACTCTTACTCTTACATCTGCATGAGACTAATCCATGTCTTAATCATTTGCATAAGGCTAAGCATTGCCTTCTCTTTGCATGAGGCTAAGCCCCGCCTCCCTATTTGCATAAGGCTAAGAACTGCCTTCTCTTTGCATGAGGCTAAGCCCTGCCTCCCTACTCGCATAAGGCTAAGCACTGCCTTCTCTTTGCATGAGGCTAAGCCCTGCCTCCCTATTTGCATGAGGCTAAGCCTTGCCTCCTTATTTGCATGAGGCTAAGCCCTGACTCCCTATTTGCATAAGGCTAAGCCTTGCCTCAATCCTTGCATGAGGCTAAGCCCTGCCTCCCTACTCGCATAAGGCTAAGCATTGCATTATCTTTGCATGAGGCTAAGCCCTGCGTCCCTATTTTCCTGAGGCTAAGCACTGCCTTCTCTTTGCATAAGGCTAAGCATTGCCTTCCTCTTTGCATGAAGCTAAGCCCTGCCTCCCTATTTGCATAAGGCTAAGAATTGCCTTCTCTTTGCATGAGACTAATCCCTATCTCAATCCTTGCATGAGGCTAAGCCCTGCCTCCACACTTGCATGAGGCTAAAAATTGCCTCCTATTTTGCATAAGGTCAGTCACTGCCTTCTCTTTGCATGGGACTAAGCATTGTCCCAAATCTTGCACGAGAATAAGCATTGTCTCTCTATGCATAAACACATATATTTCTCTATCCTAAGCCATACGTTATTCTCTTCTCTCGGGCTAAGCTCTGCCCTTAACTTTACACAAGACTAAGCTATGTCTTGTTGCCTCTAGCATCATGTCTCTGCACCTCATAGGCTGAAATATAGCCAACTTGTCTGAAGGCATCATAGTCTGAAGGCATCATCCTCATAGCCGGAAGACATCATGCCATGGCCTGAGGATCTCTCAAAGCTTGCACATCATTATTCAAAGGCATCATGGTTCGGAGGCACCATTCTCATGGCCCGAGAACATTATTTCATGGCCTGCAAATCCCTTACCATACAATTCATGGCCCAGGACATCATGGTCTAAGGATGCTATCCTCACCGTCCAAAGACAGTCTTCATGGTCCAAAAGAGATTTGCATCATGTCTAAATTCACGCAACAATTTATACATATGTGCTTGCAGTATATTTTTGTAAATTTGCAGGTAGTCTGAAAAGTATCCGTTATCCCAACAGGAGCAATCCCACTCCAGTTCCCATCCACCTCCTTCAAAGTATTTCAAACATCACCGTTCATCATTTTTTACCCATAACCGTTTCAAACCCCAATTAACACTACTTGGAACATTTTGTCAGTTCTTGCAACGACTCCATTGGTTTACTCCATCATTGGATACAACACTACACACACCCTGATTCATGTAAAACCAGGGATATGTAGGCAGCTCAGAAACCAGAGTGCGGCCTATATCTTTCAAATCACTCTATTCGGTCAAAATTGGTCATCATGTCTTTACCCAACAACTCTTGCATCCTTCCCGGGTAAAGAGGGGCAGTTGTTGATACCCAGTTATTCTCTCATATTTCTCAAGAAATACATATATACCTTCAAAATAGTGCATGAGCATCATCAAGTACTTTTCCATAATTTTTCATAATTTTTAAGGGCTTTTAATCAATTTATTCTTGCATAAACAATTATTAATTGCATCTCAAATAATTTTATGATGATTTATCATTTAATTTTCACCATCTATATCCGTATTAAGCTTAAATATTTTTTATACATCGGATTTTTCATCCTTAGGCTAAAATTGCATATTTTGCAATAATAGCCCATATATATATATATGTATAATTATATTATTTATACAGAAAATGACTTTTTTATATTTTTATAATGTTGAGTAATTATTCTAAATCTTTTTATGCATAAATGACATTTCTTAGTATTAATTATTTTTGTATAAATTATTTTACTTATTTAATTGGGTAATTAAAATATAGCCCTTTTCCTTAATTAATTTCGGACCAAACCCAATTACCCCAACACCTTTAAATCAGGACCGTTACCCTAAACCCTAATCACTTCCACCTACCCGTCGTCACCAAACACTCTCATCTTCCTTCCCCCTCTCTTCTGAAACCCTAGCGCAGCAATCCCCATCACCCCTTTGATTCCAACCCATAAATGGAATCACTCGGTCTTCCTTACCTTATCTGGCCCCCTTTCCTCGCCGCCTACCCATTTTTGGTGTTACCTAATTTTCTTGCCTGAAATGACAAGAAGATCCTGCAGAGGTCGAACCCATGCTGGTTCAAATATCTAACCCACTATTGTATCCATCTATATTCATCAACTTTTCTGTGTAAGTACGAATATCTTTCATATATTTCACTGATTCTTACTTAACCCTAAGGTTAGGGTTTTTAGATCTTTACGATTCAAACCAAAACTAGTTTTAACCTTATCTTTTTATGTTATTCCGTATAAATCTGCTTATTTTTTGTTAAATATTTTTACTTACCCAATTTAGGGTTTCAAATCTTCTTAATCGAACCAGACTGGTTCGGTATATGAATAACCCCTGTCTATGTTCACTTTAATAAAAATTTTGATTCTTTACTTCTGTTTTTATCGATTTTATGGCTTACCTAAAATTAGGGTTTCGAACCTTTTATTTTAGGGCAAAATCTGTTTGATTATGTGTTCTGTGAATATGTTCCCGTCTACGTTCATCTTATAAAGCATGTGACTCTTATCTTTTATCTCTGTTGAGTTTATGGTTTTACCTAAAATTAGGGTTTGAAATCTTTTACTAAGATTTTTACTCTTTCCTTTCTCTTATGGTACTGATATTTTCCTTATTCTGTTCGATTTACCCTGTTCTCATTATTTCTTTACCTTATTTTTCCTGGCATCTGACTGTTGATTGATTTTTATATGATGCTTTCCTTATTTTGAGTGCTACTCTCCTGATTACTCTCTATAACGCCTGTTAATTGATTGAACTCTGATTTAAATTGATTCTGAGTTTAACATCTTTCCTTATTTGTGTATGTTTGATTTCTTCCCTTATCTTTCCAACCTACTCGAATTCTATTTAAACTCGTTCCCCTCTTCCCTTTAGATAGGACTCGAACTCTCATATTCTCACTAAAACTTAGTTTTTTTACTCTGATTTTGTGCTCATTGTTTTTTGTCTTGGCTGGCTGAAAGCCAAGGCCAAGTGATTCTGGAACTTAACTATTGTATCATATTTACTTGTTTAACTGGTAAGCCCTAATCCCTTTTCATTTCACTCTCCATGTTTTCATAATCAGTGTTACCTGAACAGCGTGTCTTGAACCTTACTTTCAGCATGATTCTACCTTTTATGCTCCTATGACTCTTTTCTAATCTTATGGTTAATACTATTAGTTTAAGATTAGCTATTTTTGAATAATATGAATCCTCCTACAAGCTAGCTTAATGTTTAACTTGTTTCATGCACTATTTGCTGATCTTGCACATGTTCTGAAATTATCATCTTTATGATACCGTTAACTTGAAACTGGTTCATTAATCCTAACCTCATAGATTTCTATGGTTACTTAATGTGTCCTGCCCAACTTGTTCGACAAAACTGTTTGCCTTAACATGCTTCTGTGATTAAGCAATGGTTGTCCTAAATGTCAGCATACTCACTTAGTATAATTAGGTCTCTTTGAAGCTATGTACTTTGCAAACTTTGTTGATTTTTTAATGTAATTCTATTTTCTAAACCTTGTTTATTCTGCAATCAAACTATTTTGAAATCTGCCCCTACTTCCTTTTTATATGCTGATTTTTAAAAACCTCCACTCTTAGTCCCTTAGGTTCTCAACCACCCCAGTGTGAGCACTGATCAGGGTCCACATGAGACTCCTGTGAATTCTTACACACTGGGAATTGATTCCCAATATCTTGTGAGCTATCTTCTGAATGTGTGGTTCTGGTGTGAGCATTGCCCTGGGTCCCTGAGGCCCTTGGGAACTTTGACACATCAGAAACCTAGTTCTAATATGCTAGAGGTTTTACACTATGATGTGCCTCAAAGTTGTTGTGGTTGGAAGGCCTGTTCCCAGATTTATTTGGGCCTAACGAAGACTCCTTATAGTATATCTTATTACTATTGTATAATTCATTTTATTTTATCTGTAATAACTTTATAATAAACAGATTCTTGGGATATTTAGTAAAGTTGGGGGGGTTTCTTATTTTCTTTTGTTAAACTGTGTAAAAATCCTGCCTATAGGGTTTCAGCTATGCTGTTAATTATGTTCATTTGGTAAAAACTGTATGAGTTCTATATTTGTGCTTAGAAATCCTGCCTATAGGACTTTCGTTGATTGTATTAATTATGAGTTCTATATTTGTGCTTAGAAATCCTGCCTATAGGACTTTCGTTGATTGTATTAATTATGAGTTCTATATTTTCATCATTAGAGAACCTGCCTATAGGGTTGATATTATAATGGCATTAGAAATCCTGTCCATAGGATCTATCAATATGTATAACAGACATGCATTAGTAATCATGCCTATAGGATCCCACTATTTGATTTAAATATTTTCTAGCAATGTGTACAATTCCTGCATGTATTACTTCTCACTAGATGTCCTGTCTATGGGTTAAATAAATTAAATAATAGATATCATGCCTATAGGACTAAAATTGGTTTCAACCCTAGAAATCATGCCTATAGGATCAAAAAAATCAATCCAGATGATAGGTGTCATGCCTATAGGATCAAAATCAATTCAGATAATTAGAACGCATGCCTATAGGATTAAAAAGGGAAATAAAACATGTGTTTATAAAGTTAAAATCAGTGCTACACCTAGAAATCATGTCTATAGGTCTGTAACCATTATACTTGTATAAATCATGCCTATAGGATTCCATTAATTGGTTCTGAATTCAATCGCCATTGTCAATCACTTAGGCAATATACCTGTAGGACTTAATAATAATTCTGGGTTTATATTTGTTATGTATTACTGCCTGAAGTGCCCAGATTATACTGAATAAAATCAATAGGCAAACAACAGGTCTTAACACTCGCCTTAATAAAACTGCACTCTGTTTTCTCATGTAGATATCCTGCCTATAGGATTTTAAGTTTAACAAAGTTTGTTTAATCGATTGCGTGCATTTGTTTTTTTATGTTTGGAGGTCAATATGACCCCATATTTATCTTTTATTTGAAAGTCCTAATTGTGTTTCTTGTCGCCAAGACTTATTAGCAACATAGGCTGGGTCTAGAACTATACCAAATAGAGGTCCTAATACCTCCAGGGCCATACATAAGGGACGGGTAGTGCACGCATAAGGAACGAGCTAGAATCAACTAGAACACTTAAGTAACAACTTAAAGATAGTAACTGGGTAGTTAGGAGATAATAGTCTGTGTGCTAAATACTATGAGTACCACCCCGACTTGATGAAGTTACATTGTATTGCACGGGGTGATCCAATAGGCTAAAAAATTTAGGACCCCTTATTCTTGTTCTAAAATAAATCGAGTATTTTATTTTTCCAAATTGCTTTCTTTTCCTTAGACTAATTCGCTTAATTTAAGTTCGGTCGGGACCCACCGTTGTGGACCTCGAGGGGTGCCTAACACCTTCCCCTCGAGGTAACTTGAGCCCTTACACGATCTCTGGTGATGTAAACTGGTAATATGAGTTATCTGCACTAGGTGCCCTAATGCACCTTAATCCGTTAGGTGGTGACTCTCTCAATTCCAGTTCCCTACCCTCTCAAAATAGGAGTTGTCCTAAAAATGTCGAAACCCGATTTCGCGAGAAAAAGGGGGCGCGACAGCGATCTCTCACCAACTGGAATGAACGCGAGGCTGCCTATACTCAATGCCTTCGCACTCAACGCGTTGGCCACCATGTTGGCCTTTCCCGGATGATACAATATAGTGATATCATAGTCTTTCAATATCTCCAACCATCTCCTCTGTCTCAAGTTGAGATCCATTTTCATGAACAAATACTAAAGGCTGCGATGATCCGTGAAAACCTCACATGACATCCCATTAACATAGTGCCTCCAAATCTTCAACGCGTGAACAATGGCTGCCAACTCTAAGTCATAGACAAAGTAATTCTTCTCATGAACCTTCAACTGCCAAGACGCATATGCAATCACCCTGCCCTTCTGCATCAATACCGCTCCAAGCCCAACATAGGAGGCATCACAATATACCGTGTAAGATCATGAACCTGATGGCAATACCAACACCGGTGCTGAAGTAAAGCTGTCTTGAGCTTCTGAAAGCTCGCCTCACATTCGTCCGACCATCTGAATGGGGCACCCTTCTGGGTCAACTTAGTCATCGGGGTTGCTATAGATGAAAACCCCTCTACAACCCAATGGTAATAACGCGCCAAACCCAAGAAGCTCTGTCGTGCCCTCTTTTTCTTGCAAAATCGTGTTTCGACATTTTCGGGACAACTCCTTTTGAGAGGGTAAGGAATTGGAAGTGAGAGAGTTGCCACCTAATATATTAAGGTGCGTTAGGGCACCTAGAGAAATTAACTCATAGAACTAGTTTGCATCATCAGAGATCGGGTAAGGGCTCAAATAGCCTTGAGGGGAAGGTGTTAGGCACCCCTCAAGGTCCACAATGGTGGGTCCCGACCGAACTTAAGTTAATCGAATTAGTCTAAAAGAGAAGAAACAATTTGATCAAATGCAATATCCAATTTATACCTCCTCATTAGGAAAATACGTTTTTAGGGGTTCGTATTCTCCTCCTACAGGATTTCTAGCAAGATGATCTGCTAATGCTTGAATTTCCTAAGTTTCTTCTTCATTGGCGGACACATTGGATTTGTAGGTAACTTGTGAGCCACTATGGATATGCTCAACCCTATCATATCGTCGCATGACCATGCAAATATATCCTCATATTCTTTCAGGAACCGAGTGTATTCTTCTTTCTCTGACGGTAACAAACGGATGCTTATGCGGGTTTCCTTGACGATTTCGAAGTCTCCCAAGTTGATTAACTCAGTCTCATCCAGGTTGGACTTGGTCTTGTTCTCAAAGTTCTCCACTTCTCTGACAATTTCCTCAAGTATTACATCATCTTCTTCTATTTCTTCCGAGTCACTATCCTTCTGTTGCATTGTCTCATAACATGTCACAGTCATTGGTTCATCAAGATAAGAAATAGTAATGTTGTAGGGATAAAGATATGAAAGTAAAATAGTAATAATAAAACATCAAGCCAGTTAAAATGTTAAACAAAATGATTTCAATAGCTCAAATAATGTTTTTCAAAACGGAACACTGAAAATATTATTTAAAACAAATGCCAAAGAGGAAATAATTTTCAAAAGTAAACAATAATATCAGCCTTGCTACTCTGGGACTCGTCGGGCCCTTGATGGTTTAGCGGTCCAATTCTTGAGAGATTCTCCCTTCTCCACTGTCTGGATGGTGAGGCCTTCTTCCTCCTCCTCCTCAACTATTAAACAAAAATCCATATCATCGTCTTCCAAGAACAAATTCCTCAATGCTGCCAAGGCTTTTTCTTCCTCTGATCCCCATACTGTATTGGCCTGATGGAAGGTATAATTCAGGTGCGGCACGGGTTGCTAAAGAGGATAGTAGGGACCATTCCATGGTGGCGACCAATTTCGATATTCCTGCCAGGTGTACTGATATCCGGGCCTGAAGGTTGTTCCATGGCGCTTCAACTGTACTGGTTTTGAGATACCTTGAAGCTTTTTACCAAGCCCCATACCAGGTTCATAGCCTGCCCATGCCAGTATACGCTCTATTTTTCTACTCCACCATTTATCTTTCTCAATCGCGTTAACACGTTACCTTCATCAGAGCATTCATGTGTGCTTCAAAATTTTGCAGCAATGATAAGATAGATATCTGGGCGGGAGTCTTATTCAGATAATCAACAATAGAATAATCCCTTGCTTGTACTTTTTTCCAAAGGTCATCCAGACCAGTTTCAATGATAGGTTGTTTGTTGGAAGCTTGCTTACTTTTCTCTCCCAAATGCTTAGGTGTGTAAATTCTGCTCGTTCTGGTCATCCCTTGTGCAGCGCCAGACTCTTCCTTCTTTCTTTCCTCTTTCTCCTAGCCTCTGCAACATAATCCCAATGTACAGCATTGGAACTGAAGGGCACTGTGGATGTCACCATCACAGTGAAAGGTGTGGATACTTCTACCTCAAGCAGAGCATGTGTAGCTGCAGATGGTGTCACTTCTACTTCAAAGGGAGCCGATGCGGCTACCTCAACTGTTACTGGTGGCTGTACCTGTAGGGGATTGAGTGTGACTGTCGACTTCTTAGGATCATCACCTTCCCGAATAAGTCTGATTGATGCCTCGGGATCCAACTCTTCATCAGTTTCTATTACATTGACTCCTTCACCCCTATGATCTGGGATGGGGTTGTTACGGACATTGGGTGCGGTTTCTTTTGCCTATATGATCTTAGTATCAATCAGTGTTTGGATCTTTTCTTCAGGGTGCGACACTCATCAATAGTATGTCCCTCCATAACTGAATGGTACGCACAGATCTTGTTTGGGTTGGCCCATTGAGATAAGTTTTCCATAGCCACGGCGGGAATAGGGGTGACATATCCAGCAGCTTTTAATCTTTCTTACAATTGGTCAGTGGGTTCAGCAATAGTGGTGTATTATCTAGGTGGTTTGCAATCAAAATTGGGCTTGGGTTTTTGGTAATTTGGACAAGCTGGAGGCGAATGGTAATAGGTTGATTGGGTATTATAGGTGTGGTAGAAGGTAGCGGGTTGAGGATATCTGGGAGGTGAAGGTTGGTATGTGGTTGGAGGTGTTTGGTACACAAATGGAGATTTTGGACCTTGGGAAACCAATAATGTTCCCACTTCTTTCATCTTTGATATGCCACCTGATTTTAGTGATTTATTCGTGGACTGCAGTGCCTCGAAATTTGTCACCATTCCACTTTTGATACCTTCCTCGATCCTTTCTCCGAGCTTGATGATATCGGAGAACTTGTGATTCTCGATTACCATTAACCTTTCGTAATATTGTGGATCCTAAGACCTGACAAAGAACTTGTTCATATGCTCTTCATCTAATGTCGACCCGACCTTCGCTGCTTCTGACCTCCATCGAGTAGCATACTCGCGGAACGTCTCAGTGGGCTTTTTCTTGAGATTCTGGATATAGAAGACGACTGGTGCATTTTTTGTGTTGAATTTGAACCTATCCATGAAGTCCGGCGCCATGCTTACCAAATTAGCCCATTTCTTGGGATTTTGACTTATGTACCAAGACAGAGCGTCTCCAGTAAGGCTTATCATGAACAGCTTCACGCGAATTCTTTTGTCCTTTCCGACCCTTACAAGCTTATCGCAGTAAGTTCTTAAATGAACCTTTGGGTTACCCGTTCCATCGAACATCTTGAACTTAGGAGGTTTGTAACCCTCCGGAAGTTCCACATCTGGTTGAATGCACAAATCCTCATAATTCAAACCTTCGATTCCTTTGCCTCCTTCAATACCCTGAACTCGGCTTGTGAGTTTCTTGAGCTCTTCTGCCATGTTCTTAATGAGCAGGTCCTTTTCGGTGGATTCCAGTGTATATGAAATTGGTTGAGTGGGGTGGGGTAAGGTTTCCATGTATATGGGGTTGTTTTGGTGAATGTCAGGAGTTCGGGTGTAGTGGTGATCATTGATTGAATTTTGGGGATCAGGGGTAGGCTGAGGGGTATTCTGAGGAGTGTGATAAGTTGTTTGTGAACATTGAGTTGGGAGATATTGATGCTAAGGAGGTGTAGGTATGGGTAAAGGATTTTGAGAAGGTGTTGTATATTGGTGGGGTGCGGGAGGATTCTACGGGCGTTGGTTGGGTGTATACTGAGGAGGTGCCAGGTTTTGGGTATTTGGATGGCTGATGTCTGGGATGTTTAGTGTGAGGGAGAGGTTTTCCAAGTTACGGACCTGCTCAAGCTCACCTTGTAGTTCAAGTATTTTTTTTCAAGCTACAAGACCAAGTCATTTGGTGCCGGAGTACTCCGACCATCAGAAGTTTCCACATTCTCAGCATGTGCGGTATTGTCACCACTCATATTATCCATTTTAGCTTTCCCTTTGCCTTTTGATGCACTTGGAGGAGGAGGAGGTGGAGGGTCTCTGGATCTGGTGTGATATGCCGATGATGCCAGTATGTGTGAACCAACCTTAGGGGATGGGAATAATTAAAAAAGAAAGAAAAACAAAAGGTAACCAAGTTAGTGGGAGTTCTGAAAAATGTTTGCAGTATTTAAACACATATTGCGGGAATGTAAACTCGCGTACTAATTTGGGAGCCTCGTTTCATTGCCTCATTTCATTAATTTATTTATTTCATCTGTTAATTCTGTCTCCTTATCTTTGTTTTTTTGTTTTTCTTCATATACTGCTTTTAACATGGCCAATTCCTTTTCTAATGCTATAATTTTTGTATTTTTAATTTCTTCTAATATCTAAAACGAAAATAAGGTAAGTCACTAATGGAACTTGGCCTTATTACATTCGAAAAGAAAAAACGAATAAGCCTAATCTACTTGGTCCCAGAAGGACCTTCTCCAGGCCTGGTTCTCTTGGCTCCATCGATCAGGTTCCCCAAGTCGTGCATGTCCAGCAACAGGTATGCCCTGGGGAGATGTCCTCCTTCGATACCTTCATAATTCTGGCAGTCTATGGCTCTTTTCCTCATCTTCCCTTCCAGCTCCATCAGACCCTGCTCCAGATATTCTATCCTTTCATTTGATCTGATAGCCATTTCCCTCCACTCATTGATTACTACCATATCAGTCTTGTGTTGTTTCAGATGCTCAGCCTCGAACTCGTGAGCCATTTTGTGTAGTCTGTTATACTTCACATGTGCTTCGGCAACTTCATCTATGACTCTGTTTCCTCGACTGACTCCTGGCTCGATTATTCCCGCTATGCATTCTTCCAACCACGATGGGTAAAAGTACACATGCCCTGCGTGATATAGATCCGGCTCGATGGTGTCCCTTTCCAAAATAATCTTCAGGTGCCACAAATGTTGAGCTTCACATTTATATGGGATGTCATCATCTTGCAAATCCACCCTATAGTGACTCATTTTGGAGACTCGTGGTATAATCTATTTTCTACCATCTTTCTCATGACCCTGATAGGAACATAGGGGTGTATACCCCTTAAACCAATCAATACCAAGTATGGAGCTTCCCTAGATCGAATGATGAAATCATTGGTGGGGAACCACTCGAACATCTAGTGAACCTCGTCCTCAGTCAAGTTGTCGAAAAATTGCATCCATTCTGTAGCACTCTCCGATTGAGCAAACTTATATAGGATAAAGGTCATTCTCTTGGGGTGATGAAAGGCTATGTGATCGTCCCACGGTCTTTGCAGAAACTATTGGCGGTATTGACCTCTCTGGAAATGTTCTATCAACCAAATTTGTAGTAGCAGATTACAACCCTCGAAGTGTTTGAACCCTTTCTGGCAGCGATCCAAGGCTCGATATATGTCTGCTATAATCATAGGGATAATAGTGTATGTTTGTCCCTCGATTCCCCCCATTAAGGCTTTGGTTACCATGGCCAGGTTGGTGTGAATTCTGACCTTTTTGCTTGGAAACACTATCATACCCAAGAAGCAGACGATAAACACAAAAACTCTGCGGTGAATCCAACCCAATGAAGTCATGGAGAACTCGTCATGAAAGATACAGTAAGATTTGCTGTGACCGTATCGTTCATAAAGTAATTCGAAGGATATATAGGACTTCTTCAGACACACCAAGTCGTCATTCTTTTTCAAACACATCATTTTCAAAAATCCTCTAGGAGTGCGATTTTCTGGCACCAATAGACCGGGACTTTTCCAAGGTAGTCCAGCGAATCCCCCTATTTCCTCCAAAAGAGGGGTCATTTCTATGTTGCCAAAACGGAATACGGCCTTTTCTCCGTCCCAGAACATAGCAGCAGCCTCAATCAACATGCTGTTTGGTTGGATGTCTAATAAGGAAGGTAGGTTTCCAAGGACTCTTTTCACATGGTTTTTATCGCTTGACGAAAGGTCTTCCCACCAATCTAGAAACAATGGTGGTATGTTACGGACCATGCCGAACCTGGGGACTTCGTGCCTCATTTTCTGCAAAACAAATAAGGTTAGACCCCCTCCAGATTCGACTATTTATACATTAACGATTAGTATATTGGCACTTATTTCTCCAAATTAATGCACAGATCATGGTTGCGTCCTTTGGGATTATGGAAACCCCGGTGGACTCTGGACAAGGCTTTTCTTAAAGTTTTATTATGTGGAAAACATATTAACCAAGGCTAGGTTTGACCATGATGCATGTACAATTATATTTAGAGAAGGTTTCTATAGAGGTCTAGACTGGTACCCTCAAGCAGACGACTTGAGGGGGAAAGGCACGGAACCGTCGATTGCACCGCTGATCGACTAGTTTTACCGTAAATAAGCCTTTCCAAATTAAAATAGGGTGACATAGGAAGAAGGCAAACACTCATCAAGCGTTCCTATGGTATTAATTACGCACGAGTGGAATATGATGTTGAGCATGATTTATGCAACAGAAATAGCATATTTTCACGTATTTGCACGATGAAAAAATGATAAATGCGGTATTTAATAATTGTAAAGGCATTTAAAAAAGAAAACAAAGAGACAAGTTAGTTTCCATAGTAAAGAGTAATAAAACAGGAAATAGAGATCGTAAAGATAGGCAAATAAATTCACATAAAGTGGGAAGGGGAAGGTGTATGCAAGTATTGACGGAATAATAAAGTCATGCTTAAAGACTAATTCACAAAAATAAGGTTTGTTATGGTAAGAGCCTAAAAATATCCCCAGCAGAGTCTCCATGCTATCTCGCCCCCTTTTTCTCGCGTAATCGGGATTCGACATTTTCGGGACAACTCCTTTTGATAGGGTAAGGAATTGGAATTGAGAGAGTCGCCACCTAACGGATTAAGGTGCGTTAGGGCACCTAGAGCAATTAACTCATAGAACCAGTTTACATCACCAGAGATCGGGTAAGGGATCAAATTTCCCTGAGGGGAAGGTGTTAGGCACCCCTCGAGGTCCACAACGGTGGCTCCCAGACGAACTTAAATTAAGCGAATTAGTCTAAAAGAGAATAAATAAATTGACCAAATGCAATATCCAATTTATTCTAAACAGGAGTGTTAGGGGTCCTAAGTTTTTTAGCCTATAGGATCATTCCATACAATACTTTGTAACTCCCTCAATTCGGGGTGTCACTCATAGTATTAACGCATGGGATATCATCTCCTTACTACCCAATTACTATCTTTAAGTTGTTACTTAAGCGTTCTAGCAGTTTCTAGCTCATTCCTTATGCGTGCACTACCCGTCTCTTACCCATGGCCCTGGAGGCATTAGTACCTCTATTTGGGATAGTTCTAGACCAACCTATATTACTAAAATGTGAAATCTAGGTGACAAACAATAACAAATAGGACTTTCAGATAAGGAACAAGTATGGGCTAACATTGAACTCTACACATAGACAACAAAAGCACACACACTTTATTACTTTGGAATCTTACAGGCAGTATATCTATGTGGGAAAACAGAATGCAGAGACAGTATATTAAGGTGAGCATTAAGACAAATTTCTTTGCCTAATGATTTTCTTCAGCATGAATTTGGGCACTTCAGGCAGTAATATGTCACAATTATGAACCCAGAATCATTTTTATGTCCTACAAATATAATGCCTAAGTGATTGACAGTAGCGAACGAATTCAGAGTCGGCCAACAGGATCCTATAGGCATGATTTCTACGAGCTTATTAATTACAAGCCTATAGACAGGATTTCTAAGTGTAGCGTGGATTTTAATCTATAGAGATAGGCTTTATTCCTTTTCAGATCCTATAGGCATACTTTCTAATTGTTGACTTGATTTAAACCCTACAGGAAGGATTTCTAAGTGTTAAATTGATTTGAACCCTATAGGCATGATTTCTAAATGTTGAATTGATTTGAACCCTATAGACATGGTTTCTCAATGCTGATTTTAGTCCTATATGCATGATATCTATTTCAGGATTGATTTAAACCCAATAGGCAGGATTTCTAAGTTTGAAACTGATTTTAGTCCTATAGGAATTATATCTATTAACCGTATAAAGACAGAGTTTAAATAGATTACCAGGAAAGATAATTATCTTACACAACAAAGTCATATAGGCATGATTGTTAATGCACATTTGTTGAAAACATGTATAGATATTATGAACATGATTTCCAATGGACATAATTAAACGAAAGTCCTACAAGCAAGGTCTCTAGTATGCAAATGTAAAACACATAATCAAAAAACAATCACGAAAGTCCTATAGGCGAGATTTCTAAACACAGTATAGCACTTACATAGTTTAATCAGTGTAATACCTAATTTCAACAAAAGATATAAGTAAAAAAAAAAACCCAGCTTCACTAAATATTCCCCCAAATCTGTTTTTACAGAAGTTATTACAACCCAAAATATCAAATGAGTTACATAATGATAACAGTTACACTATAGGGAGCCTTTATAGGCCCAAATAAATCGGGAACCAGGCCTTCCACCGTAACCAAAACACATCATAGAGATTCATAGTACGTTGGAACCAGGTTTTCAATGTGTCAAAGTTCCTAAGGGCCTCGGGAAGCCAGGGCAATGCTCACACTAGAGAACCAAATGCTCAAAAATAATTCAAAGGATATTGGGAACCAAACCCCAGTTGACAGATTTCACAAGGGTCTCACATGGACCCTGAGCAGTGCTCACACTGAGGAGGTTGAGGATAGAACCTAAAGAACTTAAAGGGTATGAGTTTAAAAGCAGCAGTACATAAAAGGAGGTAAGGACAGATTTAAAACAGAGTTGATTTTACAAGGAAACCATCATAACAGAGTTTAGAACACAGAATTTGTAGGCAGAATTGCACTAAGAAACAAATTGGCAAGGTTTGCAAAGTACACATTTTTAAACAGGTTAAGGTAGAACAAGACCTAATTACACTAAGTGCATGCCGACATTTTAGGACAAACTTGTTTAATCACATAAGCATTTAGGCAAAGTGTTAAGGCAAACAGTAAGATCATCACATGAATCCAGAGGAATGCAAAACATGTTAGAAAACAAGTTGGCAGGGCATATGAATTAAGTAACAATAAAAATCTGTAAAGTTAGGATTGGTTAACTAATTTCATGCTAGTAGTATCCTAAGGATGGTAAGTTCAGAATAGGTTCAGGACCATCAAACAGTATGCATGAGAAGGGTTAAAACATTAAGCTTTAAGAGGATACATATTATTCAAAAATAAAATAACCAATTAACAGTATCAACTAGATGAACTTATATGATCATAAAAACGGCAGAATCATGCTCAGAATAAAGTTCAAACAAGCTGGTCGAACAACACAGATTATCGAGACATAGAAAATAAAATGGCAAGGGATAATGCCTTACCAGTTAGGTAGGAAAGCAAGAAAATACACCACACAAGCTAAGCCCATAATTAATTGGTCTTAGCTTTCAGCCGGCCAAGACTAGAAACAAACGAGCAAAGAGAACTAGAGTTAAAATCTAAGTTTTTCAGTGAGAGTATTGATAGTTCGAGTCTCTTTTGAAAGGGAGAAGGAGAAGGGGTTTAAATAGTAGTCAACTAGGAAGATAAATAAGGGAAGAAATCAAACATACAAAAACAAGGAAAGAAATCACACAATCAGTTGAAGTCTAATTTTAGGAAAAATAGTACAGAATTCAGTAAATCAACAGGGCATAATGGTGTGTAATTAGGCGAGTCATATCATATATAATAAATTAACAATAAGTTTCAGAGCAAAATAAAGTAAAAATAAAGAAAGTATTAGTCACATGTTAGAAAAAAATAGTATCATAAAATCAGTAAGAAGTTTCAAACCCTAGTTTTAGGTAAACCCCACAAAATCGGCAAAAATTAAAAGCAATCAACTATATATTGCATGCGATGAAAATAGACAAGAAATTATTCAAAAAACACCTAATTAAACCAAGCCTGGTCCAAATTTAAGGTCTGAAACCCTAATTTAGGATAAGTAAAAGAAATCGCCAAGAATAGGCAGATTTATGCATAATAGGACGAATGTAGACGGGATAACACTTGAAATTAAAGCTTGAACCAACTTTGGTTCGAATCAAAAGAGGATCTGAAAACCCCAACCTTAGGGTTAAGTATAAATCAGTGAGATATACGAAAATAATCGTACTTACAAAGAACGAATGATGAAAACAGACGGAATAAACAACAGGTTAAAGATTTGAACCAGTTTTGGTTCGATTCTGCTTGCCATATTAGGCAAGAAATCAT
Organism: Nicotiana paniculata; assembly: GCA_005239505.1. Classification (NCBI taxonomy): domain Eukaryota; kingdom Viridiplantae; phylum Streptophyta; class Magnoliopsida; order Solanales; family Solanaceae; genus Nicotiana; species Nicotiana paniculata. The sequence goes on from MDKI01179225.1 coordinate 67,668, forward strand.
CTAACACCATCAACAGGTAGCCAATAGGGAGGAGGGGCCAATATGGTAAGGAGATGTGGAGGGAATCTCATCAGAGGCGGGATTAGGGAAGTGATTTTAGGTGATAGCGGCTTAGGGTTTTTAGAGGAGAGGAGGGGTTTGAGAGGATACAGAGGCAGCGTTTGGTAGAGAATGGTTTAGGGTTAAGGGGGTTTGGGTATAATTAAAAGGGTTAGGGTGTTTGGGAACCGTTGATCTCGAGAGATCAACGGTTGGGATTAGCTTTTAGGTCGGGTGGGTTGGTTTGGACGGGTATGGGTTTGGTTAGACGGGTATGGGTATTTGGGTACTGGCTTATTGTATTGGGCTAGGGTAATGGGTTAGACTAGGTCCAAAATTGATTAAAAGAGGGGCTAGATTTTAAAATACCTGATTAAACCCTTAAAATAATTTATAAAAATAACTAATAGATAATAAAAATGTCATTTGTGCATGAAAATAATTTAAAATAATTACTTAACGTTATAAAAGAATAAAAGGTCATTTTTCTGTGTAAATAAGGTAGTTATGCATATATGTGCCTATTATTGCGAAATATTGTAATTATAGCCTAAAGACGCAAATATAATTATACATAAGATGTACCAAACTATTTAAAGCTTTAGTATGGATATAAACGATGAAATTAGATGATAAAATCATCATAAAAATTATTTGTGATGCAATTAATGATTATTTATATAATAAAATATGGGAATAAATATATTTAAAGTCTTTAAAAATTATGAAAAATTATGGAAAAATGTTGGTTGGTGCTCATGCGCTATTTTGAAAGTATATATGTATTTACAAAATATATATGGGAAAAATTGGGTATCAACAAGCTCCTGATCTCCGTGGCTGAAGTGGGTCTAGGCCAGTACTTGACTGCCTCAATCTTCTTAGGATCTACCTGAATACCCTCTGCTGATACGACGTGACCCAAGAAAGCGACTGAATCCAACCAAAGCTCGCACTTTGAAAATTTAGCATACAACTGATTGTCCCTCAAAGTCTGGAGCACTATCCGTAGATGTTGCTCATGCTCCTCCCGACTGCGGGAGTATATCAAAATATCATCAATAAACACAATCACAAATGAATCCAGGTAAGGCTTGAACACTCGGTTCATCAAGTCCATAAATGATGCAGGGGCATTAGTCAAGACAAAAGACATCACCAGAAACTCATAGTGCCCATACCTCGTCCGAAAAGTTGTCTTTGGGACATCGGATGCCCTAATCTTTAACTGATTGTAGCCAAATCTCAAATCAATCATTGAAAACACCTTGGCATCCTAAAGTTGATCAAACAAATCATCAATCCTCGGCAATGGATACTTTTTCTTGATGGTGACTTTGTTCAACTGTCGATAATCTATACACATCCTCATAGATCCATCCTTCTTCTTAATGAACAAAATTGGTGCACCTTAGGGAGCGACACTAGGTCTAATGAATCCCTTATCAAGAAAATCTTGCAACTATTCCTTCAATTCTTTCAACTCTGGTGGGGCCATCCGGTATGGAGGAATAGAAATGGGCTGAGTGCCCAGAGCCACATCAATGCAAAAGTCAATATCCCTATCGGGTGGCATCCCCGGCAGGTCTGCAGGAAATACCTCGGGAAACTCACGAACAACAGGCACCGAATCCGTAGAAGAAACCTCAGCACTAGAATCACGAACGTGAGCCAAATAGGCCAAACACCCCTTCTCGACCATGCGCCGAGCCTCCATATAAGAAATAACCCTACTGGAGGAATGACCAGGAGTCCCTCTCCACTCTAGCCGAGGCAACCCTGGCAAGGCTAATGTCACCGTCTTGGCGTGACAGCCCAAGATAGCGTAATAGGGTGATAGCCAATCCATGCTCAATATAACATCGAAATCAACCATATGGAGGAGCAAAAGGTCTACACTGGTCTCAAGACCCCCAATAATGACCACACATGAGCGATATACATGATCTACGATAATAGCATACCCTACGGGCATGGACACATAGACAGGGGCACAACCAAATATGAAGCAAAATAAGATGACACATAGGAGTAAGTAGACCCCGGATCAAACAGAACTGAAGCATATCTATTGCAAAGCGAAACAGTACCGATGATAACAGCATCGGAGGACTCAGCCTCAAGTCTGAATGGAAATGCATAAAATCGGGGCTGGGCCCCACCACCCTGAACCATGCCTCTGGGATGACCTCTGACAGGCAGGCCTCCACCTCTAACAATCTGACCCCTACCTTTGGCTACTTGACCCCTACCTCTGGCTGGCTGGGCAGGCGGTGTGGCAGTTGGTGCCAGAACCATGGCACGAGAACCCTGGTAATGAGAAATGCTCGACGCACGAGGGAAATATATAGCAATATGCCTCGGGTCACCACAAGTATAGCATGACCTCGGCTGTTGGGACTGCTGGCCAAAAAACTGACCTTATCGACCTGAATAACCACCCTGAAAACTCGGAAGATGAGGTGCACTGATAGGAGCTGGCTGATCAGAATAAGGCATATAAGGGCCACGACCACCTGGGGCACCGTGGGATTCCTGAAGTGCTGAATGAAATGGCCTGGAAGGATGACCCTTACCATAAGTACCCCCACCTCCAGATGAGGCACAGTTGAATCCACCGGAAAGGTGAGGTCTCTTGTCTGACCCGTGACCTCCCAATGTAAGAACCATCTCAACTCGCCTGGCCACATTGGTCGCCTCCTGGAAAGAGATCTTGCTCCTCGTCTCCTTATCCATCTGCAATCTGATACGCTAAGCAAGACCCTCAATAAATCTCCTCACCCTCTCTCTCTCTCTCCCTGTGTGTGTGGGGGGAGAAAAATAGTAGCATGACGGGCCAATCCGCAAAACGAGTCCCATACTGAGTAACAGTCATGTTGCCCTACTGGAGACGCTTGAACTGACGATAGCACTCCTCTCTCATAGTGATAGGCAGAAACTTCTCCAAGAAGAGATGTGAGAATGGATCCCAAGTAAGAGCAGGTGACCCAGCTGGTCTAGTCAACAAATAGTCTCTCCCTCATTTCTTGGCGAAACCAGTGATCTGAAAAGCAACAAAGTCGAACACATTGGTATCCAATATACCCATGTTCTAAAGAACCTCATGGCAGCTATCAAGGTACTCCTGGGGATCCTCTGAAGTGGCAACGCTGAAATGGAGCGGGAAAATCTTGGTAAACCTATCCAATCTCCACAAAGCCTCGGAGGACATAGATATCCATCACCGGGTGGTGCTGCAACACTGGCTGAACTACCCCAACTGGATGGGTTGCGAGAGTCTGAAACTAGGGAGCCATCTACTCCGGAGTCTGGGTGGAAGGAGTCTAGGCTCCTCCTCCAGCCTGAGATACGGTTGTTGCCATGGGGAATGCGCCAGTCTGGGATACACTCTCCATAATGCCCACTAGTCTGACCAAGGAATCCTGAAAGCACCATGGTAGCAATAAACCCCTCCGGGACCTGAGCTGGTCCCGCCGGAACGGTCTGAGCTGGAGCCTCCTCATCGATCTCTATTGAGGCTCCGCAATTGGAGCTGCTGCTTGGGATCTAGGCTGAGCCCTTCCCATACCTCGGCCTCTGCCCCTTATAGGTGCTGCTGTTGGAGGATCCGGTTGCTGATCAGCGGAAGAAGTAGTACGTGTTCTTGCCATCTGCGAGAGAATAAGAATTGAACTGTATTGGGATAACAAGAATCGCACGATAGAGTTGAATAAAAGTTAACTTGTTCCTAACTTTATAGCCTCTAGGAGATAAGTATAAACGTCTCCGTACCGATCCCCCAGACTCTACTAAGCTTGTCCGTGAATTGTGAGACCTAGGCAACCTAGTGCTCTAATACCAACTTGTCACGACCCGTATTCCCACTGTCGGGACCGTAATGGATCCTAACGTTGTACTTTCTAGGCAAGCCAACATTTGAAATTTTCAACATTTAAAATATACGAGGATCCACATAATAAACACGTAGCAAATAAACACATAATACCTATTCCCTCGAACCAAAGTTAGACAAGACACTTACCTCGATTTGTAGGCCACTTACTACTCAAGCACCGCTTTTCCCTTAGAATTCACCTCCAACCCACTCGTATCTAGTCACTAATAGCTTAATACCATCAATTATCACTAGAGGAATCATCTTTAGTGAATAATTACTGATTTCCCGAAATTTTTCCAAAAAGTCAAAAACTAACCCCGGCCCGCTTGGTAAATGTAGATGCAGAAACCCAAGTAAAGTACAACAAGTTGCGTAAGAGGATTCATGACTCTGAGGTTGAACATCAGGAGATACACGAGACAGACAAGAGACTAATCAGGGAATGGAGGGAAATGGCTATCACCTCAATGAAAGGGTAGAATAACTGGAATAGGTATTGATGGAGCTAGAAGGAAAGACAAGAAAGAGGGTCGTTGACTGCCAGAATGCTGAAGGAAGCGAGGGAGGAAATTTGGAAAGAGTATACCTGTTGTTTGGCATGCGCGAACTAGGGGACCTGATTGATGGAGCCAGAAAGATCAAGCCTGGGGAAGGTCTTCTAGGACCAAGTAGACCAGATTTACCTGTCTTTCCTAAATGTAATAAGGCCAAATACCAGTAGTGGCCTATCTTTTATTATTTAGTGTCGTGTTGAATTAATCTATTTTTATATTAATCAAATGAGGCAATTATTGGAATCTAAATTCTCCAAAATAATTTGTCGCTAGGCCTACCTCGGGCACAATGAGGCTCCCAAAATAAGACGCGAATTTACATTCCGCAATATGTGTTTAAATATCGTAAATACTCTTTTTAGAACTCTTACTTCTTGGCTACCTTTTGTTTTTATTTCTTTCTTTTGATTATTCCCATTCACCAAAGGTTGGTTCGCGCATACTGGCATCATCAGCTTATCATAGTAGATCCAGGGGGCCTCCACCTTCTCCTCCTCCTAGTCCACCAAAAGGCAAAGGGAAAGCAAAGATGGATGATTTGAACGACACCAGAAAAGACAACAACATACATGTTGAACATGCATAAGCTTTTGATGGTCGAGGTACTCAGGCCCCAAATGATATGGTATCACGACTTGAGCAGAAAATACTAGAACTCCAGGGTGAGCTCGAGCAGGTCCGGAGCTTAGCAAATCTATCCCTCACACTCAATATCCCAGATGTCAACCATTCAAACACTCAGAACCCAGCACCACCACAAAACACACCCAACAAACGCCCACAGAATCCTCCTGCACCTCACCATTATACAACCCCACCACAAAATCAAACTATCCCACCACAGTACCAGCAAAACACCTACCACACTCCACAAAACACCCCGCCAGTCATTGCTGAACCCTAGAATTCCACCAATGATCACCATTATACCCAAACTCCCTATCATCAAAACAACCCTATATATGTGGAAACCCTACCTCACACCACTTATCCCGTATCCTATACACCAGAATCCACTAAGAAGGACTTGCTCATTAAGAACCTGGCTGAAGAGGTCAAGAAGTTGACGGGTCGGGTTCAAGGCGTCGAAGGGAGAAAAGGTATAGAAGGTCTGAACTATGAAGACCTATGCATACAGCCCGACGTAGAACTGTCGGAGAATTACAAACCCCCCAAGTTCAAAATGTTTGACGGAAATTCACCTGAGGACTTATTACGACAAGCTTGTAGGGTTCGGAAAGGATGAAAAAATCCGATTGAAGCTTTTCATGAGGAGTCTTACGGGAGATGCTTTATCCTGGTACATCAACCAGGATCCCAAGAAGTGGGCCAACTGGGTGAGTATGACGTCTGACTTCATGGACAGATTCAAGTTTAACACAGAGAATGCGCCGGATGTTTTCTATCTTCAGAACTTAAAGAAGAAGCCCATTGAGACCTTCCGCGAGTATGCCTCTTGTTGGAGTTCAGAAGCAGCCAAAGTCAGGCCAACATTGGACAAAGAAATGATGAACAAGTTCTTCGTCAGAGCACGGGATCCGCAGTAGTATGAAAGATTGATGGTTATTAAAAACAACAAATTCTCCGATATCATCAAACTCGGAGAAAGGATTAAAGAGGGTATTAAAAGCGATATGGTGACAAACTTTGAAGCATTGTAGGACACTAACAAAGCATTGCAGTCAGGGGGTATATCAAAGAAGAAAGATGCAGGAACAGTAATGGTCGCCCATGGACCCAAAACTCCACTTGTATATCAAACCTCCCCACTTACATACCAACCTCCACCCATATATCAACTATCACCTCCCAGATATTCCCAACCAGCCACTGCTTCTAACACATATAATTCCCAACCCTCTCACTTTCAGTCACCTCCAACCCGCCCAAACTACCCAAGACCTCGGCCTAACTTTGACCGCAGACCAGCTAGATAATACACTGCCATTGTCGAACCCATTGACCAGCTGTATGAAAGGCTGAAGGTTGCTGGTTATGTCACCCCTATCCCTGCTGTGACCGTGGAGAATCTATCCCAATGGGTCAACCCAAACAAGACTTGTGCATATCATTCTGGCATAAAAGGGAACACTATTGACGAGTGCCGAACACTAAAGGATAAGATCCAAACCTTGATTGATAATAAGGTCATTCATGCCAAAGAAGCTACACCCAACGTCCGCAACAACCCCCTCCCAGATCATAGGGGTGAAGGTGTCAATGTGATAGAGACTGATGAGGAATGGGATCCCGAGGGATCGATTGGGCTTATCAAAGAGGGTGACAATCCTAAGAAACCCGTAGAAACGCTCAATCCTATTATAATACAAATACAGCTGCTAGTGGAGGTTGAGATAGATGCATCAGTTCCATTTGAAGTTGAGATAGCACCTCCCGCAACTGCGCATATTCCATTTGATGTGGAAGTAACCACGCCTTTCACAGTGACAGTGCCAACCGCGCCGCCTTTTAACATCAAGGCTATACCTTGGGATTATGTGGTCGAATCTAGAAGAAGAGGAAAGAACAAAATAGAAGAATCTGGCGCTGCGCAAGGGATGACCAGAACGGGAAGAGTCTATACACCAGAGCATTTGGGAGAATCCAGTAAGCAGGCTTCTAAAAGACCGCCAGTTATTGAAACAGGCTCGGACCAACTTTTGGAGGAAAGTGCAAGCAAAAGAGTATTCAGTCACAGATCATTTCATCAAGACTCATGCTCAGATATCTATCCTATCACTGCTACAGAATTCAGAAGTGCACATGAATGCGCTCTTAAAGGTGATAAGCGAGGCATATGTACCTAACAACATCACTGGCGGAGAAATGGCCAATATGGTGGGACAAGTGCTGGAAAGTCACAAAATCACCTTCCACGAGGACGAGCTACCACCCGAGGGTTTGAATCATAACAAGGCACTACATATTACCGTGCAATGTGAGGATAATTTCATTGCCAGAGTTCTGATAGATGGGGGATCCAGTCTCAATATTTGCCCATTGACAACACTAAAAAGGCTAGGCAAAGGCCTGTATGAAATACGAGAAGGGACCATGAACGTGAAGGCATTTGACAGGTCTCAGAGGGATACCATTGGGGAAATCAACCTCTGTTTACAGATCATGGTTTGATGTCGAGTTTCAGGTGTTGGACATATTCGCATCCTATAATCTATTGATGTTTTAGACGTCAATACCACACAACAAGATAGGTTAATTTGTGTGGTATCCAATTTTTTGAGTGCTGTCTCTCTAGAAGAACCTGGTTCTTCTCGGTGTTCCAACTTCTATTGTTACGGAATAATAAAAGCAGTAAAGTAAAAACACAGAGATTTTTACGTGGAAAACACCTGGCTCAAAAGGTGAAAAAAACACGACCTACTCCTCAGTAGGATTTTCTCAAACTCTTCACTAAAACTCTGAGCCAAACGGACTTACAAAATAAAGTCTTTTGTAATCCTAGGACTAACTCTAATCCCTTCGTAGTAACTAGCCTCTAGCTAATTTCTACAAGCTTCAAGATAAATCTAACTTTAACAATGTGTACCTATTACAATTTCTTTTATGGAAGCTGAAAAGATACAATATTAAATCGCCTACTACAACCAACTAGACTCAATGACAAACAGATGGAACTTGTTCTTCTAGCGGGTCTGTAGCCTTTGTATCGCACAGTAATTCTACTTGCAAAATCTCTAGGAATTTTGCTTTCAATTCTTGATAAATTTCTGCTTTTGTGCGTTCGTAACTCAAGCAAGAATACTTCAATTATTTATAGATTCAGTTGTTGAGTTTGTCGTTCAGTTCTGGTACAACTCTTCCTGGGAGAAAGAGTTCGTATTAAACTCAACTTCCTTCCTTCGTTACTGTCCTTGCTGAATTCAACTTCTATTCTCTTATCAATTTGCAACCTTTTCACATTAGGAGACACTCTATTTGTTCATTGATACTTCACAATCGCATTCATCTCCTATGCATAAACGATTCGTGTGCCAACCCATCAGGTTAAATATGTGTGCTATGATGGACCTGGTTCAACTAGTCAGACTTTTGTCAATCTTCAAAACTATGCAGTGACTTGGGTCAACATCTATTGTTGGAACGGCCATGGATACACGACGTTGGGGATGTGGCATCAACTTTGCATCAGGCAGTGAAGTTCGAATGGAACCATCAAGATGTGATTATCCATGGAGATGGGAGCAACCCCATTTACAACCGTCAGACTATCCCGGTGGTTGAGAATAAAAGAAGGCTCGGGGGAGAAACCTATCATCACATCGAGCGGGTCAATGCAATTGAGAAAGATAAGTGGTGGAGCAGCAAGATAGAAAGTATACTAGCGTGGAGAGGATATGAACCCGGCAAGGGTCTTGTCAAAAACCTTCAGGGTATCTCCAAGCCAATACAGTTGAAACGTCATGGTACAACCTTTGGGCTAGGGTATCAGTACACCTGGCAAGAATACAATGATTGGTCACCACTGTGGCGTGGTCCGTACTATCCATTCGAGCAGCATGTACCACACCTGAGTCAGACTTTCCAACAGACCAACATCATATGGGGATCAGAGAAGGGAGAAGCACTTGCCGCCTTGAGGAACTTGTTCCTAGAGGATGATGACATGGACTATTGTGTAATTGTCGAGGAGGAGGAGGAGGAAGGCCCTACCATGCGAGCTGTGGAGAAAGGATTATTCCTCAAGAATTGGACTGTAAAACCATCCAGGGCCCGACGAGTCTTGGGGTAGCAAGGATGAACAGCAGTGTTTATTTTGTTGTTTTCTAAGAAAATGATACCCTTTTTTCATTTGTTTTAAATAAAAACTCCAACGTTCCAAAAACATTGTTTAAATTATTGAAAATCGCTTTTATGTTTCAATGGATCGATATTTATTATTACCATTTTCTCTCATATCTTTATTTATACAGCATTACTATTTCATGTCTTGATGAACCAACAATTGTGACATGTAATGAGGCAACGCAACAAAAGGATAGTGATTCAGAAGAAGAGGATGTCATACCCGAGGAAATCGTCAGGGAAGTAGAGGATTTTGAGAACAAGCCCAAGTCCAACCTGGATGAAACTGAGATAATCAACTTAGAAGATTCTGAAACTATCAAGGAGACACACATCAGCATTCACTTATCACCATCAGAAAAAAGAAGAGTACACACAGTTCCAAAAAGAATATGAGGACATCTTTGCATGGTCATACGATGATATGACCGGGTTAAGTACATCTATTGTGGCTCACAAGTTGCCTACAAACTCAATGTGTCCACCAGTAAAGCAAAAACTCAGGAAATTCAAGCCTGATATGAGTCTGAAAATCAAAGAGGAGGTCACCAAGAAAATCAAGGCCAAGGACCTCAAGGTGGTTGAATACCCAACTTGGTTAGCCAGCATCGTGCCAGTTCCAAAGAAAGATGGGAAAGTCATAGTCTGTGTTGATTATCAGGATTTAAACAGAGCAAGTCCCAAGAATGATTTCCCGCTACCAAACATACACATTCTGATCGACAATTTCACCAAGCATGAACTTCAATCCTTTGTAGATTGCTTCGCCGGTTATCATCAGATTTGGATGGACGAAGAAGACACAGAGAAAATAGCCTTCATTACACCAAGGGTGTGTACTGTTACAAGATGATTCTATTCGGTCTAAAGAATGTTGGGGCCACCTACATGAGGGCTATGACTACCATTTTTCATGACATGATACATAAGGATATCGAGGTGTATGTGGACGACGTCATCATCAAATCCAAGAAAGCCATAGATCATATAGCATATTTGAGGAAGTTCTTTGACAGTCTGCATAAGTACAAGTTGAAATTAAACCCTGCAAAGTGTGCATTCGGGGTCCCTGCCGGAAAGTTACTTGGGTTCATTGTCAGCCGTCGAGGGATAGAATTGGATGCATCAAAAGTCAAAGCCATCCAGGAGATGCCACCGTCGAAGAGTAAGAAAGCTGTAATGATTTTCTAGGACGGCTAAACTACATCAGCCGGTTCATAGCCTAGTCCACAGTCATATGTGAGCCAATTTTCAAGATGTTGAAGAAAGATGCTGCAACTATTTGGACCGAGGATTGTCAAAGGGCTTTCGACAAGATCAAGAAGTACCTATCAACACCACTAGTTTTGTCCCGCTAGAGCCAGGCAGACCTTTTCTACTCTACCTCGCAGTGTTGGATGGAGCCTTCGGCTGCGTTCTAGGACAGCACGACGAGACAGGGAGAAAAGAACAAGCTATCTATTACCTGAGTAAGAAAATCACTCTATATGAAGCGCGGTACTATCTATTGGAACGTACATGTTCCGCCTTGACCTGGATAGCTCAAAAGCTGAGGCATTACTTCTGTGCTTACACAACGTACCTCATATGAAGGATGGATCCCCTGAAATATATCTTTCAAAAACCTATGCCCACTGGCTAAGTGGAAAATCCTGTTGAGTGAGTTCGACATTGTTTATGTAACTCAGAAAGCAGTCAAAGGACAGGCACTGGCAGATCATCTTGCTAAAAACCCTGTGGAAGGAGAATACGAACCTCTGAAAACGTATTTTCCCGATGAAGAAGTGTTATTCGTAGGGGAGGATATTGCTGAATCCTACGACGGTTGGAGGATGTTCTTTGACGGAGTGGAAAATTTCAAAGGAGTCGGTATTGGAGCTGTCTTGGTATCGAAAACTGGCCAACATTATTCGGTTTCTGCTAAACTCAGATTTCCCTGCACCAACAACATGGCAGAGTATGAAGCTTGCATCCTAGGATCAACATGGCCATCAACATGAATATTCAGGAGATGTTGGTAATCGGCGATTCAGATTTTCTTGTGCACAAGGTACAAGGAGAATGGGCCACCAAGAATTCCAAGATACTGCCATATCTGCACCATGTGCAGGAATTGAGAAAGAGGTTCATGAGGATAGAGTTTTGGCATGTTCCCAGGGTTCAGAACGAGTTTGTCGATGCATGTGTCACTTTGTCATCAATGATACAGCATCCAGACAAGAACTTCATTGATCCTCTCCCATTAAGGATCCATAGTCAGCCGACATATTTTGCTCATGTTGAAGAAGAAACAGATGGGAAGCCTTGGTTCCACGACATCAAAAGGTATCTGACAAAAGGGGAATACCCGTAGCATGCAAACCATACTCAGAAACACATGCTTCGGAGATTGTCCAATAATTTCTTCCACAGCGGAGGAACCCTATATAGAAGAACTCTTGATTTGGGATTGTTGAGGTGCGTCGACGCAAAAGAAGCTTCTAAGATGCTAGAAGAGATACATGCCGGAACCTGCGGCCCGCATATGAATGGTTTTGTCTTGGACAAGAAGATACTCAGGGTCGTTTATTTTTGGATGACCATGGAAACAGATTGCATCTGGTATGTCCAAAAATGCTACCAATGTCAACTACATGCAAATATGATAAAAGTGCCGCCAAATGATCTCAATGCAACAAGCTCATCTTGGTCATTCACCGTCTGGGGAATGGATGTCATTGGTCCAATCAAGCCCACCGCCTCAAATAGGCATCGGTTCATCTTGGTAGCTATTGATCACTTCACCAAATGGGTCGAAGCAGCATCTCACAATGCAGTGACTAAGAAAGTCGTGGCAGATTTTTGTCCGCGACCGGATTGTTTGCCGATTCAGAGTTTCGGAGTCCATCATCACTGACAATGCCACCAATCTCAACAGCGATCTGATGAAAGCCATGTGTGAGACCTTCAAAATCAAGCATAAGAATTCCACAGCCTATAGACCTCAGATAAATGGAGTTGTAGAAGCCGCCAACAAGAATATCAAGAAGATACTGAGGAAGACAGTAGAAAATCATAAACAATGGCACGAGAAGCTACCATTTACTTTACTGGGATACCGTACCACAGTCTACACATCAACTGAGGCAACTCCCTACTTACTGGTTTACGATACTGAAGTTGTTATTCCTGCCAAAGTGGATATTCCTTCTTTGAGGATCATACAGGGAGCTGAGCTCAGCGATGTAGAATGGATAAGGAACCGTTATGAGCAGCTAGCCCTCATAGACAGAAAGAGGATGAATGTAGTATGTCACGGCCAGCCTTATCAGAACAGAATGTCCAGATCTTTCAACAAAAGGGTCAAGCCAAGACAATTCACATTAGGGCAGCTGGTATTGAAGAAGATCTTCCTACATCAAGATGAAGCCAAAGGGAAATTCTCTCCCAACTGGCAAGGTCCTTACATGGTTCACTGAGTATTGACGGGACGAGCTCTCATACTCGCAGAAATGGACGGAGAAGTCTTGCCAAAACCAATCAATTCAGATGCAGTCAAGCGATACTATGTGTAATTGTTTATGTTTTCACAAATGATACAAATGGAAATACGCTCGACCTGATTCCCATTTAAGAGGGGATACGTAGGCAACCCTATGGGTTCGGTCACAATTCAATAAAAATTTTATTTTCCCCACCATCAGAAACTGGGGCAGAATTTTGAGGAGGACCCTCAAAATTCTGAGGAGGACCCTCAAAATTCTGAAGCAAGTTCAGCCGGTCACAACATATACAAGTGTCAAAAATGTTTGTCCGTCTAAATGGGGCAGAATTTTGAGGAGGACCCGTAAAATTCTACGATAGGAGAAGTCACAATGTCTTGGATCGTGTCACAGTCACTAGTTCATACAACTAATTTTTTAAAACATATTTTTACTATGACTTTTAAAACTACGCATGCTTGCTTTTGAAATCACTCTGTTTAGCAAACGCTGCCCCCAATGATTTGAACAGGATATTTCAGACCGAGCAAAGCAAGTCAAGTAAGACGATGGAGGCACGAACCGATCTCCCCCTTACAGAACTCGCGATTTTTCTTTGAATGCAGGAACAAGGAATATGCACGCCTCCAAATCACAACCTTCATAACAACAATGATACTGAATCCACTTCCAGCTAAGAAATACTCCGCTATCACCTACTATTTGTTCTCTTTGCATGGGATTGAGCTTTGTCTCAATCTTGCATAAGGCTAAGCTCTGCCTTCACCTGCATGGGACTAAGCCTTGTCCCGAATCTTGCATGAGACTAAGATATGTCTCCATCTGCATGAGTCTAAGCCCTGCCTCCATATTTATATAAGTCTAATCTTTGCCTTCACCTGCATAGGACTAAGCCATGTCCCGAATCTTGCATGAGGCTAAGCTCTGTCTCCATCTGCATGAGGCTAAGCCCTGCCTCCATATTTGCATAAGGCTAAGCTCTGCCTTCACCTGCATGGGACTAAGCCCTATCCCGAATCTTGCATGAGACTAAGATTTGTCTCCATCTGCATGAGGCTAAGCTCTGCCTCCATATTTGCATAAGGCTAAGCTCTGCCTTCACTTGCATGGGACTAAGCCTTGTCCAGAATCTTGCATAAGATTTAGCTCTATCTCCATCTTCATGAGGCTAAGCCCTGCCTCCATATTTGCATAAGGCTAAGCTCTGCCTTCACTTGCATGGACTAAGCCTTGTCCCGAATCTTGCATGAGACTAAGCTCTGTTTCCATCTGCATGAGGCTAAGCTCTGCCTCCATATTTGCATAATGCTAAGCTCTACCTTCACTTGTATGGGACTAAGCTTTGTCCCGAATCTTGCATGAGACTAAGCTCTGTTTCCAACTGCATAAGGCTAAACCCTGCCTCCATATTTGCATAAGGATAAGCTTTACCTTCACTTGCATGGGACTAAGCCCTGTACCGAATCTTTCATGAGACTAAGCTCTGTCTCCATTGGCATGAGGCTAAGCCCTGCCTCCATAATTGCATAAGTCTAAGCTCTGCCTTCACTTTCATGGGATTGAACCCCATCCCGAATCTTGTCGAGACTAAGCTCTGTCTCTCCGGTACTATCTATTTGCTCTTCTTTCGGGCTAAGCTCTGCCCTAAACCTCATAAAACTAAGCCTTGTCTTGTTTCCCTTAACATCATGTTATCGCATCTCATGGGCTGAAATATCGCCAACTTGTCCAAAGGCATCATAGTCTAAAGGCATCATCCTCATAGCCGGAAGACACCATGTCATGGCCTAAGGATCTCTCAAAGTTGCATATCATTATTGGAAGGCGTCATGGTTCAGAGGCACCATTTTCATGGCCCGAGAACATCATTTCATGGTCTATGAATCCCTCACTGAACAATTCATGGCCCAGGACATCATGGTCTAAAGACTTCATCTTAACCGTCCGAAAACAATTCTCATGGCTCGAAGGGAATCTGCATCATGTTTAAATTCCCACACAAATATATGCTCGCAGTATCTTTTTACTTGCAGGTGACCCGATACGCAACCATTACCCCAACGGGACCCGCTCTATTTCCTTCATATTATCTCAAACCTGACCAATCGCCATAACCATTCTTCACCTATCCCGAAATTTCATGACCATCCTTGTGGTAACTTCATCGGTATACTCCGCCGATGAATCTAGAACTACATACGGCCTGATTCATGTAAAACCAGGGATATGTAGGCAGCTCAGAAACCAGAGTGCGGCTTAAATCTCTCAAACCATCTCGCTCGGTCAAAATTGGCCATCATATCTTTACCCGACAACTCTTCCATCCTTCTGGGTAAAGAGGGGCAGCTGTTGATAACTAATTTTTCCCTATAATATTTTTTAAATGCATATATACCTTCAAAAGTATGCATTAGAATCAATTGATATTTTTCCATAATTTCTACATTTTTAAATTAATTTATCCCAGTACTTTATTTATATAAATAATTAAAATTGCATCACAAACGACTTTATAGAATTTCATGATTTAATTCTGCTATTTATAGTCATATTAAGTTTAAATTATTTCACAAATGGCCATATTTACACCTTTTGGTTACAATTGCAATTGCTTTGCAATTACAGCTCATGCATACATTATTGTGTTATTTTACCAGAAAATGGCCCATTGTATTTTGGAATATTGAATAGTTATTTTAAAACATTTCTATGCATGAAAATTATTCTTATAATTTGTTAAATATTTTTTCTCACATACTTGGGTATTTAATAAACTGCCTCTTTTGTTTTCAGTCTTAACCCTTCAAACCAGCCAAAACCCCCTTTTAAAATTAGCCCAAACCCTTAAGCCCAAATACACACCTGCCCGGCCCAATACCCCCATTCAATCATGACCATTGATCATCCAGATCAACGGTCCATATTCCACCTTCCATAATTAAACCTAGACCTAACCCCCCAAACCCTCTCATTCTCTCCCTCACCCGCCGTCATCACCTCCCTATTCTCTAGGAACCCAACCGGTTCTGGTTTGTAATTTTGCTTATTAGCCTGTCTCAGGCCATTTTTCTACTGTTAGTAAGAATATCCTCTTTTTTTGTTACGAATCTATGGTCTCTTGACCTATTCTCTCATCTCTACTACTTTTCTAAAAACCCTAGTCTGATACTATCAATCCTTCTCAGATTTGTAAGATATGAGATGAATCGAGCACTATTACATGTTTTCCTTTGAGAATTTCTGGTTTAACTGATTATTCCGACTCTTCCTAAACTAGGGTTCATCCCACGTTGTTTTTCAAAGGTTTTTTCTGACTCCTAAGTGATTGGTTAATTGTTCTTTCGTCTTCGTGACTGATTTGTGCAAAAATGCTTAAACCTTAGTTGATTTTGTGTGATACACTGATTTTTCCAACCTTTTCTTCGATTTTGGGTACTTTCTGTGTTACCAGTCATATTACTTTGCTCTATTTTTTGGACTTAAACATTGTTCCTTGTTAAATCTAGTATTTTTGTGGTTTTGCCCTAATTAACCTCTGTTAGGGTTTGAACTTGCTCTTTCCGACTAAGTTCTATGTTTCTATGAGGTTTTACTTAGTCTAATTTCTATTTATGGAAGTTGATAATTCTTTTCGAAAATCAGTGTTATATCGAAAGTTTTGCTGATTGCTTTACTCCGTTAGAGATTCGTATGCATAAATCTTGTTTGTTTCCTTATTTATGAATTTAATTGGCTTTCTATGCCTTAACTGATAACCTGTATAATTTTGTGATTGTACTGATCCTTTATTTGGTATGATTTGGATACTTGCCTTAATTAAACTCCCATGTTATTACCTTTTGATCAATTACCCCTAATTAAGGGAGTTCTATTCCGAACCCTTATGTGATTGGATTTTGTGACTCTATGATTCCTTAATTGACTGAATGTTAATTCCTTTACCTTATTTTTCCTACTCTTAAATTTCTATATATACACTCTTGTTTTTCCTCTCAACACACGAACAATTAGTTCAGAATACACACACACACTCAGATTCTCTCTTCTTTCTCTGCTACCTATGCTAATTGTTGGTCTAGCCGGCTGAAAGCCAAGGCTAGATAGCGGAACTCTACTTGCTTTACATGCTACACTTTGCTTCCTTAACTGGTATGTCTCTAGTTCAATTCTAAAACTCAACTTTATGTGTTCCTTTATGTAAATCCATGCCTATTCCTGCACAATTTTAAGTGGCTATGTATTTAATTGTCTTCCTATTTACTTCTTTACCCAGTATGTTTAAGTTTTAACCTCTCCAGTTCAAGTGTTTAATCGAGCATGCCTAGATCTCATTTGTCTTGTTTGCATGTTTGTTCAGTTCCTATTTACTCCCCTCGACTAGTATGCTCATGTTAGTGTCTTAGACTTCTAATGTATGATTGATCCTAATTGGTATGACTAATGCACCCCTGTCTTCAACATGGCTATTCCCACGCTCTGTCTCTATGTTTTAATTGCCTTTTTCCATTACTAACTTGTCAAGTCTCTGAATCAGTAGACTCCTAGTTGTTCTGTACATTTGTTGTTCCATATGCTCCCCTTAGACCCTGTTCATGTGTTTCTGATGTGAAGTTCTCTATGTTCCCAACCCCTTGACCTCTGTTTGTAAAGCTGATTGTTGAATGGTTGTGAGTCCGAGCACTCTGAGTTTGTGTGGTTGTATGTTGAATCTTTGTTCTTTTCATAATTGATTTCAAAACTATTTTTCACTCCTGGCATTTTCCTAAAATTGTTTCTATTCCTGAAAACCTTTTCACTCCTAAAAGTGTTACCTCTACATTGTCTTTAACATGTTCTTTCAAAACCATGTCAAGCACTCTCACTTCTACTCTTAGATTCTTAAGTTCTTCCCCTCCAGTGTGTATACTGCCTAGGAATCAAAGAGATTCCTCCGAACCCTGGCACACTGGGGCTGGACTTTTCCACACTGCACATAATCACTTCCCTATTCAAAGGATCTTGGTGTGAGCATTTCCCGGGATCCCTTAGGTCCTTAGGGAACTTTGACACACCAGAACACCCTATTGGCTATGAGACTTTGGCATCCTGGACTGTTTTGAAGGCCTGGTATTTCCAGGTTCACTTTGGGCCTATATCAGGCTCCCTATAGTATATCCTATATTAATTTATGTAATTCATTCAATTCTGGTCTGTAATAATCATCTTTGTAAACATATATTGGGGAAATTAGTAAAGGGTATGGATTCTTATACTATTTTTGTGGGGAAATTGGGTAGAAACCATGCTTTAGGTTTATATTATGCTTATTTGCAGTAGAAATCATGCCTTTAGACCTATATTATGTTACTTGCATTAGAGATCATGTTGTAGGACTGTTGTGTTATTTGCATTAGAAACCCTACCTTAGGATAATTACGTTTACTGGTTTTGCATATTAGAAAACATGTTATAGCTCAGTACTTCATTATCACGAAATTCTGCTTCTGCAAAAGTCACAATCACCTATAAATCCTGTCGTAGGCTACTGCTGTAATCCTGCCTAATAAAAATGACCATTCTCTATGTGCATTAGAAATCCAGTTTTAGGACTGCATTTGTTTTAAATCATGTCGCCTAAATAAATAATTGTCCTTTTTTATAAAGATGCTTAAAAAACAGCCCCAACGCCTAGATACCATGTTATAGGATAAAATATGTATGAAATCAACTTTTCTATTTCAACACCTAGACAAACATGTTTATAGGATGTATTAAAACTCAAACTGTTTGTTTTCCTTTAGTCAATTTCCAGAATTTTGTTTGCATTTTAGACAACATGTTTAAAGCGTATTATAGATCCATGCCTAGGCAAGCCTTAGGTAATTAAGGTCATATAAAACTGTAAAAATTTAAGCTCTGTTTATTTGTGAAACTGCCCAGGATCAACAGGTTCTAAAATCAGTAGGCAAACTGATTAGGTTTACGCCACTTCGCCTTAAAACAATACTGCATATTCTCTGCTTTTTATGTTCCCCTAGATATCATGTTCTAGGACTTTCTCAAATTCTCTGAAATCTGTGTTTGAGACGCGTTAATTATCTGTTTATGTGTGGAGGTAAACATGAGCCTCTTAATTATTTTCATATTTGACAGTCCTATATGTTCTTTGTTGTCGCTTAGATTTTTCCCTTCTTAACACCTTAGGAGAGTCTAGAATTGCCTAAAAATATAGGTCCTAAACACCTCCGGGACCACAAGGAAGGGACGGGTAATGCACTCTTAGAGTTCGTTTAATTTAAATCGCTAAGGGGAAGGTAATCGGGTAGTAAAAGAATATGCTGACATGTACGCTAATGTCACGTGTTACCCCTCTAGTTGAGGAAGTATTACCGGGAATTGTACGGATGTGATCCTATAGGCTAATAACTTAGGACTCCCCTATCTTATTTACATATGTGTGCTCAGACTGCTTACCTTTAAAACTCCTTTTATCTTACTTACATATGTGTGCTTAGACTGCTTATCTATTAAATGACTAATTTACTAAGTAATTTTGGCAGGGACCCACCATTGTGGACCTCGAGGGGTGCCTAACACCTTCCCCTCAAGGTAATTTCCAGCCCTTACCCAATCTCTGGTAACGTAGACTGGTTTCATGAATTACTTGCATTAGGTTCCTTAACACACCATAAATCCGTAAGGTGGCGACTCTTCACTTTCCATACCCCTCTCCCAAAAGGAAGGGAGTTGTCCTAAATGAATGTCGAAACCCGATTCCACGAGGAAAAAAGGGGGCGCGACAGCCATTACATAAATGGTTATTTATGCAAAATAAAATAGGAATTCAAAACGCAGAGGAAAATTCATTTTCCGTTACAAAACTGGCTAATTTGGATTAAATAATATTACGTTAATATTTAATATTAACAAAAAATTTGGTCCAAAAAATAATCAATAAATCGATCATTTGACCGAAGCCGAAGCCGAGCCGAGTGAGCGATGATGCTTTCCTTCTTCTCGACTCCTTAAGAGATAGAAAAAGTGCAATTGTATATATATATACCCATCAAAAGTCTTTTCCTCCTCCAATATGAGACAATGTCCCTTTGTCAAGGAGGGAAAATCAAAAAAAAAAATTCCCTCCATTTTCCATTCACCCTCTTTTAAGCTTAAGAAGCTTAAACCCAACAATCCCCCACATGAATGGGGAATGGCTATATCATGGAAATATGCGTGAAAAATCGTGTGATTTACAAGCAAGGAATTGCATCTGGATAAGTAGGTTTCCCTTTGTACTTTCCGTAGTGAACTTATGTCGGATATACTTGATCAATTGGTAGATTTGATATCTTTGAACCAGTCAAACTTTGGTGTATACCTAGACAACCATAAGTCATACAATCAACCCTTGACCGTCTTTGATTCTCATTGTTGTGTTTGTTCAGCCATGAACACTGCATGGTTTCATAAGTGCGTAGGGAATTTGATGTTTATACGTCAATACCACACAAGAGGGGGGTGATTTGTGTGGTGTCCAATTTTCGAGTGCATTCTCTATAGAAGAACCTGGTTCTTCTTGTTGTTCTAACTCCTACAGTTTGCGAAAATGTAATTGCAGAATTAAAAGAACACAGCAATTTTTACGTGGAAAACACCTGGCTCAAAAGGTGAAAAAACCACGACCTACTTCCCAGTAGGATTTTCCCAAACTCTTCACTATATCAATGAGCCAAACAGCATTTACAAAATAAACTCTTTTGTAAACCTAAGGACTAACTCTAATCCCTTTGTGGAAAACTAGCCTCTAGCTATTGCGACAAACTTCAAGTTAACTCTAACTTGAACCGTGTGTACCTATTACAATTGATTCTAGATAAAGTTGAAAGATACATTATGTTATCACCTATTACAAACAACTACACTCAAAAGACAACAGATGGAACTGGTTCTTCTAGCTGGTTCAAGTAGCTTTTGTGTCGCACAAGGATTCTGCTTGCAAAATTGCTTTGGTAATTTTGCTTTCAGTTCTTGTTTCACTTCTGTGTTTGTGCATAAATTCTTCAGCAGGAATGCTTCAACATTTTATAGAGTCAGTAGTTGAGATGTTGTTGTTCAATTCTAATGCAACTCTTCCTTGGTGGAAGAGTTTGTGTTTATCTCAACTTTCGTGATCTTGATTTTGTCCTACCTGAAATCGAACTCCATATTCTTATCAATTTGCAACCTTTTCGCTTATGAGATAACCTCTTAGTTCACAGATAATGCTTATCTCCTGCGTATGGACGTTTCTCGTGCCAATGGGTCTGTTTGACTATGTTTTCCCTAATGGACCTGGTTCAACTGGGTTGGCATTTGTCAATCTTCAAAACCATGCAGTGACTTGATTCAACAAATTCCCCCTTTTTGATGATGACAAACTCTGTGCTTAACCCTATACATATTATAGATTTAAGCATGCATCATAGAGAGACCAGGTTCATTAGGTTATATATATCACAAAAAGCATTAAAATTTTGAAAAGCACATCTTTCCCGTTTTGGCATCATCAAAAAGTTGCAAAAACAATTGTGTGAATCCCAGATTTTTAACACTTACTCATGGCCACTTGAGCAACTACATATGCAATCATGGATTAATCATCAATAATCAACTAAGAATTCAAACTATCAAAAAATAGAGATACTGAATCAGAGCAAAAAGCATCAAATTTCATTGATAGAGAGAATACGATTCTGCCACAATCCACAAAATGAAACAAAAACAGTTAAAACATGAGCAACAAACAAAAATTCTGAATCTGGGTCACTGAAAGTTCTAGGCAGGCTAGGAAATTAAGGCTTGGAAGAACTACAGACCTGGTTCGTTTAGCCAAGATAGATGGTTCAGCAGACTTAGAAATAGATGAAGACTTCTTTGAGGAAGCCTTGACTTTCTTGGGCTTAGGGGTCTGAACCTCTACCTCTGCCATTTTTTCACTTTGAATGACCAAGTCCATCTTATCCACTTCAACAGCCTCAATAGGCTCAACAACCTTTTCTTTCCCTTTTTCACTCTTTTCTTCTTACTCTCCTCTAAAGATCTCTTCAACTCGCCCTCACTTTGCTTTAACTTGCTCCTTGTAGTTCCTCCTCTTGGAAGAGAAATATTAGAAGTCTCAGAAGAAGCAGCTTTTCTTTTCTTACTTTCTCTTGCTGTTCCAGACGTTTGAGCTTTAGGAGTTCTTTTCTTCTTTGGATTGTGATTATCGCCTAATGTTTTCAGCAGATCCGCCAGGGTTTCCTCAGTAGATGAACCAGGTTCATCTGTGTGCTTTCCTAGATTTACTAACCCTTCTGCAGCTTCTCCTAATTCATGTCCCCCTGCGTTCTTGCTACTTTCTTCCTCCTTTTCTGGCTCAGCTCCACAAATAACTATTCTAAAAGATTCAGAGGTGGGTGAAGAATCAGCCACTTCTTTCCCTTTTCCCTTTTCCCTTTTCCCTTTCTCATTACTCCGTACTCCCTCACTCGTTTTTTTTTATATTTAATTTTTAACACCTATTCTTATTGTTTTCGGCAACTCCACATCTATTACAGACCCAAGCAGTATGAACCTATTTTCTAAGTTTTTCAGCAACATCAGAGATGACCTTAAAAGAAGGACTTGGGACATATGTTACCTGAGTCATCGAAAATTTGAGAATGGCTTTGTAAGGGAGGGGATGTCTTGAATGAACTTTTAGTTTTGAATTGACGGTTAAGGCTTCCCTAGAAGCTAGGTATTTTAATTTGGTGAGGATTCTTGTTGAAGCAGAACTGGTTCAAAGTAAAATGGATAGGCTTTGAAAAGATTTTAAGTTTGGGCAGAGTTCTGCTCATGATTTAATTATTAGTAAAGTGTGCAGAGTGTAGAACACATACCTCGCCTTTCAGATGAACCAGCACGATGAACCAAGTTCATCATTTCAGAATCCTCTTGATCAAGCCTCAATTTGCAAAGATAGAAAAAATTTCATTTGTGATCAGTGAGTCATATCAAAACATGGCATAAGAGTATATTTTTTACAGTACGAGACTGAGCAATTTTTAATCTGATTATTTACACCCATTTCAGACTTTTCTAGCCAAATTTTTTTTCTCTGTTTTCATTTTTTTAATGTTTTTACATTCTGAACGGGTTCAATTAAGTGATCTTAATCATCCCTAATAGTAACTTGTTCCTTTCGAAATGCTCTCTACTCAGTGGTTTTGTAAATATATATGCATGGTTTCACAACCAACTAGTTACTCCTTGATGTTCCTCCATTGCTTTGTTGCTATGGAACAGGTTCAGGTACAGGTACAGGTTCCAACGAAGTTTGGGAATTATTTTGTTCTATTCCCCCTGTCATGTTGCCCGGGATGGATGAACCTGTTCCATCACATGTTCCTTCCTCCAGTGTTGCTTTAGTTTGGACTGAGTTTCTAACCAGCCCAATTTCTTCATCATCTTGTTAATTACCAACCCCAGTGATTTCACCTTTCTTTCCATTTCCAAAGGAGACATTTCCTCCTTTGAGGTCCTCAAGTGAAAGGAACTAGTCCTTGTTGTCAGTCATGTTTTTTGAGCAACCACTATCCATGTACCATATTTGGCTACTACCTTTCACTTGAATCTACAAAAGAAAATCACGAGTTAGTCTTAGGAACCCAAACTAGTTTTGGGTCCCTTTCTATAAGCAAAAGGATGAATTAAATTCTTTTTAGCCCAACTTGGTAGCC
>MDKI01283125.1:0-46293 GCA_005239505.1 Nicotiana paniculata
ATACCCCGAATTATATTTGCAACGCCCGTTTAGTCTTTTATTAGACATAGTTGAGCGTGATAATATTTTTGTGCTGTTGCCGGGGACTTAACGGTATTATCAATTGAGTTAGAAGAAATACAAAATTCTGAAATATAGTCAATTTTCTTTAACATTCTCATTTTTATATTGAAAGTTTAACGTTTGCTAACGTGTTGCAGGTGCATGCCTAGAAACTCATCAAGGACTGGTGAAGTAGTTGAACCCTTATCTAACCCCGAGAATGTTTTCAAGGCCATAAACTTGACCAACCAGAAAAGCAAATATGAACCACAAATTGAACAAATTGAACCAGACATGGAAGATGCACACAATCGGAACAATTATGGGGATGACGTGGTAGACCCAGTCGCTCACATAGGGGCAGAGGCTCCCCTATATGACTAGGCATAACCCACAGCTGAGAATTTGGCCACAACGATACTGGTTGCTCAGATACAGGCCGAGTCCTTCCAGATAACAAATAATATGCTGCACTTATTGCAGAACAAAGGGCTATTCTCAGGGTCATACATCGAAGACCCCCAGCAACATTTGAAAAACTTCCTGTCAGTTTGCAAAACACAGAGGCAGCCAAACGTCACTCAGGATGCAATAAAACTGTTGTTGTTTCCATTCTCAGTGACTGGCGCTGCCTAGACTTGGCTAAACTCACTCCCCATCAATTCAATTACCACATGGGAGGATTTAGTCAAACAGTTCGCGAACAAGTTTTATCCACCCAACAAGACTGCTCAACAAATTGATGAAATCTTGAGCTTCAGACAGAAACCAGTTGAAACAGTGCAAGAGACATGAGAACGATTAAAGGTGATGCTGGTTATCTATCCACATCATGGCATTCCAGAGCAAATGTTGGGGCAACATTTTTATATGGTTTTGGCTGATACTGTTAAAGCAAATGTTGATGCTTCAGCTGGTAGAGCATTCTTGAGCAAAACGTGGATAGAAAGTCAAATTTTACTTGATAAAATGGCACAGAATTCAAGATGGACAACAAGTAATGCACCCATTACTCCTATAGTTCACTCAGTGTCATTCGATCTATCTAATTCGATTGCAGAGAACGTGGCCACATCGATAACACAGACGAGCATACTAACTAAGAAGGTGGAAGAATCAGGACAAAAGCAACAAGTATATATCGTAGACACAACCAATGGGGGCTTATGCACATCTTGCATTAGTCAACCACTTGGTGATCACTGGAATGCATAATTTCATCTTCCTCCTTATCTAGAAAATATGAATTATGTGTCGAATTATGGAAGCCAGAGACAAGAGGGGCAGAACTGAGGTCAGCAAGTTCAACCATATAGACCACCCCACCAACAGTAGAAGAGTGAAAATATGGGTATCAGGGGACAACAAGGTATTGCAACACCGTATCAGAGGACACAAGGTTATAACCATCAGAATCAACAACAAGCATATTACCCTCCTCATCATCAACAGGGGGGAAAGCAAGAAGATGGGTTTTCCAGGTTAGAAGCTATGATGCAGCAGGTTATTGGGTGAAATTCCAAAATCAGTGAGAGAGTAGATATACATGATGTAGCTTTTAAAAATATTGAAGTACAGTTGGGCCAGTTATCTATGGCAGTGAACAATCGTCCTCCTAGAACTTTACCTGCAGATACTCAGGTAAATCCTATGGACTAGGGCCCAAGGCAGCTGATGGCAGTGACTCTCCGCAGTGGCAGAGAATTAAACCTGGAACTGGAGAGAGATCGTGAAAGCAGACAAGCCGAGACACTGGTACCCATGCCGATTGAACTTGATGATTCGACAAACTTGACCAAGGTAACAGTGCAACCTACTGAAGGAGAACCCAGTGCAAAGAGTGAGACTGAAAAAGAAGTGGAGATAGCCCAGAAGACGGTAGTTGAGGTGGTGGATGAGAAAGAAAAGTCCCAAATATCTGGGAAAAAGAGACCGCCAGCTCCATTCCCTCAGAGGCTAGCCAAATACCAAAAGGATGAACAGTATAAAATGTTCTTGGACATGCTAAAGCAAATACATGTAAATATCCCACTGATTGATGTGTTGAAGGAAATGCCTGGTTACGCTAAAATGATGAAGGACTTGATGTCCAGAAAAGTTGACTTCCAAGAACTGGCTACTGTCACCCTTATTCAGACTTGTAGTGCTGTGGTGACGCGCCCTATTGCTGAAAAGTTGTCTGACCCGGGAAGTTTTACCATTCCTTGTACCATTGGCAACTTAGCTTTCACCAAAACACTATGTGGCTTGGGGGCGAGCATTAATTTGATGCCGTTGGCCATATATAAAAGACTAGGGATTAGTAGAGCCAGGCCCACCTCCATGCTGCTGCAACTACTGATAGGACGGTAAAGAGACCGTCGGGTATTTTGGATGATGTATTGGTGCAAGTTGGGAAGTTTGTATTTCCTGCTGATTTTGTGATATTAGACTACAAAGTGGATGAGGAAATTCCCATAATCTTGGGAAGGCCATTTTTGTCCACAGGCACAACTCTTATCGATTGTGAGACTGGTGAACTTAAGATAAGGCTCAATGATGAAGAAATCACTTTCAACGTGCCGAAGTCTATGAGGCGACCTAGTGTGCTCGCCAACTGCTCTCTTATTGATGTTGTGAATGTGATCTCAGAAAAAGATGATGCATCCCTGACTGTTGGGGACCCGTTGGATGAATGTTTGATGACTTTAGATGATATGAACGGTGAAGAACTTGCAGATTGGGTGTTAGCACTTAAGGAAAAGGGGTATGGCCAAAGGCTCTCGCGTTTGAGTCACTATACGTAGAGGAAAGAGAGAACCCGCCGGCAAATCCATATATTGAAGAACCACCCAGGTTTGAACTGAAATCAGAGGATGATGATGTGGTAGAAAAGATACTAGATTTAACCAAGGACATCGATGATACATACTTTGTTGAATCTGGTGTTATTAATTTTGAGGATGGTTGTACACACTCCAACCATTTTTTCACATTGTGCTGGGATGATGATATGCAAATATAGTTATCTGAACCACCTGATGAGTTGAGGGATAAAGAACAAGATGCCTACATTCTGGAGTTCTTCTTGCCAGAAAGTAAGGAGCACACATTTCATCGAAAGGCCAAGAAGCGTAGATTACTATATTATTTTATTGGGCCAGACAGATTTGTTCCACCACCCCAGGAGCATGATCATAGAGCATATTCAAAACTTGGGATCCAATTCATAAGTTCAAAAGGGAGGCATAAAGTGATTAAAACATTTGCTCGAAGGAGCATGAAAGCGAGATAAATGGAAAGGAGGTCGACGCTACGTGAACAGGGAGTTTCTTGCCCCTTACTTTTATTTCTTAATTTGTCTATATGTGATGCACTGAGGACACTGCATGATTTAAGTGTGGGGTGTTGTATATATCTTTGTGATTAATTGTTTAGTGTGCTTTCTTGTTAGTAGTTTTAGCTTTTATTCTTAGTAAGTTTTTTCTTTTAGGTAGAACAAAACAGAAAAAAATTTAAATTTTAATTAGAAATATGTTGACTATTCCTGACGATGGATCTCCTAGACAGCTTTCTTGAAGGAAGTATGTCTAGGGAAAAAAAAAATTAATAAATAAAGATTTTTGTTTTAGGTAGTGTAGTAATTCCCCCTTGTTTTTTCTTTGGACCACGGTTCTTTTCTAAGGGTTTTTAATTGAACCGGGTGTAGGTAATTTTTAATTTTTGGGAGTAGTAACCACATGGTTAAGGGCTTAATAGTAGGAATATCTCGAAACGTGCTAATACCTTGAGAATATACAGTACTTTGGTTGTGACGCTTAGGCTCAATTCTTTGACTCCAGGATAAACACCTTAAATCAGGAATTCTTAAGATTTCTTTAACTACTTTGACTGGAGTGTCGTGATAGATCCAATTCTGAGTGAGTTATGTGCCAAGTGTGTGTGAGGTTTGTATGCTATTCTATGCATTGCATTTTATGTCTAGAACTTATCCCATGTGTGTGCAAAGGGAAATAGAAGTTTTGTTCAGTCTTGGAAGTGATATAGGCATTTCTTTGTTGAGCCAGCTATCTATATTTTACCCACCTAATTGTTATGTATCATAGTTGACCCCGTTGAGCCTATAATCCTGTTTCTTTGGCAACCACATTTCAAGTCATACCCCTTTGTTTGGAACAATCATATATTTGAACCTTGTTACCTCTCGTAAGCATTGAAAATATTAGGAAATATGGAAAAATTAAAGTGTGGGGTGGTAGGTTGGTTTTTGAGGGGGATAACTGAAATAAGGAGAAAGGTGCACTGTTTGAAAAAGTAAGAGTCACTTGAAAAAGAAAAAAAAACAGAAAAAGAAGAAAAGAAGAACAATATGTATATATATAATAAATAAACAGTTGGGTTGTTGTGAAAGAAAAATATATGTGGTGACTCTTAATGTAATTCTGCTTAAAGAAGTATGGGGTAATAACATTGTTGTGATGGTGGAGTTTTGCTTAATATAAGTTTGAGGTTGAAAGCGAAAGTATGTGTATTAATGTGCTTAGGGAGGTGTAGTCACTCTTATATCTAAATGTATCCTACCCGTCCCGCAACCTACATTACAAGCAAATAAATCCTACTTGATCCTAGAATGAATGAGCTCGATTAGTAGAGTAGTACACTACGGGGAAGCCTATGGGGCACTTTTGTGGCATATGAATATTATTTCTGAGAGCGAGTGAATTCTTTCTATCTTAAGTTCCCATGTTCTTAAATTTCATTGTGTGTGGAACTAACTCTTGAATTTGGTGAGGGAACACGATTCACGAAGGAAAGGTAATGTTGTTGATCTCTATGTTAGAGTAGTGAGTGGATTGTGAATAAAGCATGGTATATGTGAGTCAACTATTGAGGCGAGGATGTCACACCTCTGTGATTGAAATGTTTTAAAAATTCTTCGTATAACGTGTTAAGGGATTTTTTTAACAAGTTGTGTACATGAGTATAGTTTGATTGCTCGAGGACGAGCAAATGTTTAAGTGTGGGGTATTGATGCGTGGATAGAATTCATGGTTTAACAAGTTATATGCCTTACATTTTATGTGTGTTAATGATAACAATACACTTTTTATGTGAATAATGGAGTTTATTTCATGTGTAGGTGCATTGCAGATGGAAACCGAGCTAAATGGATGCAAATACATCAAAAATACGCTTAAGAGTCAAAAAGGAAACACCCGTGCGTTAGCCAGGCGTTTGGCCCCTAAAGCCAGGTTGTCCCTGGCGTTAGTCGGGCGTTGGCCCCTAAAGCCAGGCTGACCCTAGCGTTAGGGGGGCGTTTGGGCCCTAACGCCAGGCCTGCCCTGGCTTTAAGGGGGCGTTTGAGCCCAAACGCCGGGGTCCCGATGTTCAGTCAATTTCGAGTTTTGAAGAGTTTAATTGTTTCTTGGTTGGAATAGAAGTCTCCTAAATATTTAGGGTTTGTCCTAAACATATAAGGAGACCCCAAAACACAACTTGAAGGAGGATTCGAATGGGAGAAAAGCCAATGAAGTAAAGACAAACTTGTGGATTACTACTCAGTGAATCAAACATTGATTTTTATAGCTTTTATTCATTATTTTGTAGTTCAATTATGCAAGTTATTTTAGAATTGATTCTCATGAATATGAGTAGCTAATTTTCTTTAATCTAGGGTTTTGGAGGAACCCGTTGGTTGATAAACTTTTCGTGATATTAATATAGTTTTGATTGGTTGATTAATATCTATTTGGTCAACTACGTTCTTGTAGTAGTTGATTGAAGGGCCCTCAATTAGCTGTTCCTATTTATTATGTATCTACTTGAGAGAAAGTGCATATTTAGGTAGTTGTTTGAACAACATAACTCACAGAGTATAGACGAAAGTCATAACCGAGGGTTTAGAGGTTGGATTAGAGATAACGACACCTCGGGTGCAATATAAAGTGAACTGTAATGCAATCTAGCTAGCGTAACTTGAGAGAGTGCGTCTAGTAAATTATCATAATTACTTGAGAGAGATTTATGGTAGATAGAGTGTTCATGATTGATTGAGTAAAAGTTGTGTGTTCTAAAGACTTGATTGATACGTAAATTCCCTGTAGGAATGACTTTAGGCATAATACCCCGGATTATATTTGCAACACCCGTTTAGTCATTTATTAGACATAGTTGAGCGTGACCAGCTGCACTAACCTCGGGCTGAACTAGGAAAACCGGCTGCACTTGTCTGACCTCTTGGACCTGGTCAACCTGCACCCACTTCTCTGTGATACGTGCCGCAGGAGTTTGTACTCCTCCCCCAACCTTAGATATGGAAGGTGCAAGTGTAATCAACCCTGGTTGAGTTAAAGTGACAAACATGCTAAAACACTAGGCGAGGGTCCCCTCAAGTGTTGGGGTAGTAACAGGCGCATCATATGCATGTACTCCAACTGGATGTACTGGTGGATCCTCCTTAGTAGTTTGGGTCGGTGCTCTAGCTGCACCACATGTACATACTCGGCCTCTGTCCCAGGCCCGGCCTCTCACGGCTCTAGCACGGGATGCGGGTGTTTGATTATCAGATACACTTGTGCGTGTCCTTACCATCTTTGAGAGAATAGAAAGATAGAGTATTAGAATTTTGAAGTCAACAAATTTGCACGATAAGGAATCGAAGAAGTGAAACTTTTCCTAACAGATCCATAGCCTCTCGAAGATAAGCACAGACGTCTCTGTACTGATCCGTGAGGCTCTACTAAACCTGCTTGTGACTCATAACACCTATGAACCCATAGATTTGATACCAACTTGTCACGACCCCAATTTACCATAGAATGTCGTGAAGGCACCTAGCATCTACGACTAGGTAAGCCTAACATACATACAAAAATAACTGAAATGATAAATATAAGTCTCAAAACTCATCAGCTATAATAAACAAACCCCAGGACTCAATATATACAACTCCCAAGACCAGGGGAATACAAGTCATAATAGAAGTACTTGATAGTTCTATATATCAATGCCTATAAAGGATAATGAAATAAGGAATTCCCCGAAAATGAGGACTCGGAGGCTTGCGAATGCCGACAGGTATACCTTGAAGTCTTTAAAAACTGAACTCCTGCTAGTGCTTGGCTTGGTAGGAAGTACCTAGATCTGTACAAAAAGATGTGCATAAGCATAGCATGAGTACACCACAACGGTACCAGTAAGTGCCGAGCCTAACCTTGGTATAGTAGTGACGAGGTTAGGTTAAGGCCCCACTGGAAAAAATAAGAAGACTTAACAAGTGTAAGGCACTGAAATAAAGATAATTATTAAATTGAAACAACAAATAGCATATCACGATTATATTAACAGAACTAAGACAATTAGTGCAACAAAGAGAAAAAAAAATATGGTAAGAAAACAACAACCAAAGACAAGTATACCAATGGAGAAATACTAACAAGAGTCACTACAAAGTTACCGCCTCGTAGCCTCAAATTACAAGAATAATTCACAACCTTTCCTTATATCATTGAAGGAGCCTTTACATTTAATTTTGTAAATTATTTTCCCAAAATAGCGTCCCGTGTTTTAAGCCACCTTATCACACTGCATGACTTCTAGTAGTTCCCCTAGCAGCCACGCGTATCAATCCAGCCTTATCTAAACGCATGTGTTTCAACCCCGAAACCTTATACCACCACAAGCTTATTAATATCACAGCGTATCACAAATCGCACCTCAAGTGCCCAATATATCAACTACCACTGAAACTAATAATAACACTGTTTTCACCATAAAAAATCCCATGGCTCAACCACAAGGTACGCACAAGTCTCAACAATAATAACCTGTAGTGAATAACTCAACAAGAATAGTATAATACAACTTAACATTTTGCCTCAGTGCAATCACAGCCTTTGAACTCAATACCAATTTCAACAACTGGATATTCCAAGAATAACAACTTCATTTAAAGAGTTCAACGTAAATAATAAATACAAAATAAAGGAAATAAGAACTTAAAGTACACTTATAAGGAAAGTAGCAAGTAAGAAATAAGAAACGTAGAAACGTGAAAATAGACTAGATATGATGACTATAACATGCTAAGGTAACTCAATTAAGGCAATGAAAGGAATCTACCTAGCTAAAATTGGTAATTTTTACATTTTACCCATGTACACACTCGTCACCTTGCGTACACTACTTTCACATATAAAAATTTTCACAACCAACACAAATCCTAAGGGGAAATTCCGCCACACAATGTTAGTGTAACCACCCTGTCGGTCCTTCCGAGAGTAATAGCCCTTTTCCCCATTTTTTCTATATTATATTACGCTGAGCCTATTTATGTTATATTGCGTCGGTTGATTCGGGTTCGGAGTGGTCGTGGCGAGAACTAAGACAGTTAGTCTCTTAAATTAACTCAAGAGTAAGAAAAGTCAACTGGGAGTTGACTTATTGGTAAACGGCCTTGAAATAAAGACTTTACGGCTCGCATAGGTTCGTTAGGTGATTTGGGACTTAGGAGTGTGTTCAGAATGATGTTTTCATGTCCGTTGTAGAATTAGGCTTGAATTGGCGGAAGTTCGTTTTTGGCGATTTCTGGTCGGCAGCAGAAATAGGCTATCGGGGTCGAAATGGAATTCAAGAAGTTGGACCAGGTTCATAATGTAATTTTGGATTTGTGTGAAAATTTTCAGGTCATTCGGACGTGGTTTGGATGGTTTCGACATCGTTGGTGGAATTTAGAAGTTTCAAAGTTCATAGGCTTGAATTTGATGTAATTTTTGTGTTTTTGCGTTGTTTTGGGTATTTCGAGGGTTCAACTAAGTTTGAATGATGTTATGGGGTGTGTTGGTAGGTTTGGTTGAGGTCCCGAGGGCCTCAAGTGTGTTTCGGGTGGTTAACGGAGTGTGTGTGGCCTTAAAAGGACTGTTGTTGCTGTTGTATTTTCATGGTTCTGGTTTCCTTATATTCGATCGCAATAGTGGGGATGCTATCGCATCGGTTTGTTGGTGAGGCAGCAGAAATTATGTTATGCGATCGTAATTAATGGTCCGCGATCGCGTAGTGAGAAGAGGCAGAACAGTGCGGTCGCGTGAGGCTTATTGAGATCGCACAATGTGGGCACGTGATGCAGTGAGGTGATGGAATTTCTCCATGCGATCGCATAGAGCTGGTCGTGATCGCATGGTTGTGAGGAGTTCTCTTACGCGATCACAGTGTGTTTCCGCGATCGCATAGGGTTAGTTTGGTTGGGCAGCATTTTGTTCTTCGCGATCGTGTGCCTTTTTCCGCGATCGCACAGAGTAAAGTCTGGGCAGACAGTTAAAGTTCTAATTTTGGGGGTTCCTTGCCATTACTCAATTTTCCATTAGAGGGCTCGGGGGAAGTAGATTTTGGATGAGATTTTCAGTGGAATTCTTATGGTAAGTGTTCTTCAATCATTTTGATTCAATTTCATGAATTTTCCTTGATTTTCACCATGCAATTTGAGGAATTAAAGTAGAAAATTTGAGAAAACTGGGAGAAAAATTTGGAAATTTCTTTTGGTGATTTGAGTGGGAAATTGAGGTCGGATTTTGGTAAATTTGGTAAGGGTAGACTCGTAAGGGAATGAGGATTCTTGTTTTGTGATTTTTATTGAATTATAAGATGTGGGCCCAGGGCTCGGGTTTGTCCAATTTCGAGAATAGTGCCTAAAATTGATAGTTTTCGTTTGAGCCTTGTTCATTTAGCGTATATTGATGATGTTAATCTGGTTTTGGTTAGATTCGGAGCAATCGGAAGCCAATTCGAGGGGCAAGAGCATCGCGGATTAGTATTTCAGCCCGGATGGAGGTAAGTAATGGCTATAAATCTTGTCCTGAGGGTATGAAACCCTGGACTTCATATTTTCTAACTATTTTTAGAGTGGCGCACATGCCGGATGACGAGTGTCAGGCGTGCACTTGTTTTTGGATTGGACATGGTCCTCTCCGTGGCAATTATTAAGCTGCGTATTTTACTCTAAACCATACGTTAAATTGTGTTCTAAAACTATTGCAATATTTGGGCTGTAAGCCATGTTTGGGGCGTCGTACCGATTTGTTTGGACCCTGTGGGGGCTTTTTACTGCTACTCCCACTGTGCTGACTTATGATTTACACTCAGTCATGTTATGCTTAATCGTTTTTCAAACTCATCATTATTTACACTATTTTGAGATATAAAATGATGTTTTTGGGTCGAGTACCCCGTTTTACTAATACGCCTGAGGGGCTTTTGAGAGTTTCTAACTTAGTGAGGCCGAGGGCCTGATTGTGAGGATACGATAAGCCACGAGGTGGCACGAGGTCGGAATTGTTGGCTCCGAAGGTCTATTGTTGAGGAATGTACCATTAGATTTTGATTGAGTTTATTCATGTTCTTGAGTGATATATAAGGTACCCTTCGGTGTTCCGAGTAGTTATGATTATTGGTTATATGCATATATGGTGCGGCCCTAGTTGGGCTTTATAGCTAGATTTCAGTAAGGTAAGTAATTGGGTATTGCGAAGTTGAGACGTATTGGTTATGTTCTTTTTGATTGGTGTGGCATGGTATTGTCCGATTTTGTAAAGACCCGTAAAATTTTCTTGTTTAAAATAATGCCCGAATGAGTCCCCGAATTGTTTTTATAGTGGAAAATTTTAAAACGGACCTAAATTGAGTAAAAAGTACCCCAGGACTTAAAGAATAAAATTTTCCAGAAAGTAGGCGTTATTTGAC
This sequence comes from Nicotiana paniculata, assembly GCA_005239505.1. Classification (NCBI taxonomy): domain Eukaryota; kingdom Viridiplantae; phylum Streptophyta; class Magnoliopsida; order Solanales; family Solanaceae; genus Nicotiana; species Nicotiana paniculata. The sequence continues at coordinate 10,756 of MDKI01283125.1, forward strand.
GTACTATGCGATCGCATAACGTGTATGTGGACTGCATAATGGTCGCATACACAGGAAGATCACTGCCCATTTGAGGACAACTATGTGGTCCGATATGCGATCGCATTTCGGTTATGCGGACCGCATAGCTGTCGCATTGTTGCCTTTGATTTTGGGAGGGAGGTTATGCAACGCACTATGCGATCACATAACATGTATGCAGACCGCATAATAGTCGCATACCTGGGCATATTGTTTTCGATTTTGGCCCATCTTGAGGGCCATTCTGCGGACCGCATTTCGATTTTGGCCCATAATAGTCGCATACCTGGGCATATTGTTTTCGATTTTGGCCCATCTTGTGTCTGGCTCCTATTTTTCTAATTTTAAAACCCGACCCCAGTTTATTGAAACACCCTCCCCTTCATTTTTAACCATTTTCTGAACAAAATTAGACAGAGGGGAGAGAAGTGTATCGGTAGTCTGGCTCTTTTGGAGGAAGATCGGAGGTTGTTGGCTCGGGAGGTTTATCAATTGGCCAGTCTGGGGGTCTGTCTCTCGACCTCAGACGAGGGAAACATTATGGTGCATAATGGGGCAGAATCATGACTTGTAGCGGAAGTCAAAGAAAAGAAGTATATGGATCCAGCATTGGTGCAGTTGAAGGAGGTAGTTTTGAATAACAAGATTTCGGCATTTTCACTGGGTAGCGATGATGGTTTTTTGCGGTGCCAGGGAAAGGTATGTGTTTCTTGTGTGGATAATCTTTGGGAGAGGGTGATGGATGAAGCTCACAATTCCAGGTATTCTGTGCACCTAGGTTCTATGAAAATGTATCAAGATCTCCGGGAAGTTTATTGGTGGAGCGACATGAAGATAGGTGTGGAAGACTTTGTATCTAAATGTCCAAATTGTCAGCAGGTGAAGTCCGAGCATTAGAGGCCCGGTGGTTTAACTCAGCTTATGGAAATTCCAATGTGGAAATGGGAAATGACCAACATAGATTTAGTGGTAGGGTTACCTCGCACTTAGCGGCAGTTCGACTCGATTAGACTCGTATTCGAATGAGTTGTTGGAATTTATGGGTTGTCTGGCTCCGAGGTGCGATTGTTGGTTGACTTTTTGGTTGACATTGTGTATTTGATTAAGAATTCGACATTTATTGTTTTAGTATTATTCCTATGGCATTATTTGATATTTTTGAATTATTTTTGTCTAGATTCGAGCCATTCAGAGGTCGGTTCGTGCGGGAAGGCATTTTTAGAGTATGGATTTGGCTTGTTTGAGGTAAATGTCTTACCTAAACATGGTTGGGACTACTTGTCTGAGTTTTGTGTGATATCTAGGTGCTATGGTTGGCGCACATGTGAGGGTTGAGCCTATGTGCGTGCACCGTGGTATTATTCATTATCGGGTAGTGCTTAGTCTATGATATGCCTCGAACTTATTGCTAAGATTCATATTATGTTAATTCTTTTTTTTGTACCCCTTATGTGAGCTATTTTAACCATGTTTGAGGTTACATAGAGGTTAATCTCATGATTGAACCTAACAATTGCTATTTTCCTGATGGTTTGAGCTATGGTAGCACATTTCGCACATGCATATATCTTAGCATGTCACTTATAGCGGTCTATGAGTATGAAATTTGATATTAGTTGTTATTTTACATGTTTACTTGTGTATCTGCTTTTTAGTGATATGGACTGGACTGGTAGAATGTGAACACGCCGTGAGGTTGATATTTATAGCATGTGAACATGTCGTATGATTGATATTTATGGCACGTGAACATGTCGTGAGGTTGATATTTATGGCACATGAACACAAAGTGTGGTTGATATTTATAGCACATGAACACACCGTGAGGATTGTAGTTATTGACACGTGATTGCGCCGTGTGGATTGTGAATATGTCGTGCGGATTGTGATTATACGCATGTGAATACGTCGTGCCGTTGTGATTATTTATACGTGAATACGTTGTGCGATTGATATTTATGGCACGTGAGTTATTTGTGCATCGTGTGGAGAATGATCCATCTGTAATGACCCGACTGGTCATTTTGTGTATATGAGACCCATTTACCTTTTTGAAGTTTCCCGTATGTGTACCTGCGATTTTATGACTTGCAAGGATGTCTGGTTTCGTTTCGGGGAGGTTTTAGTTTTAATTGGATTGATTGGTTTTGAGTTTTCAAGCTTAACTTGGGAATATTAACCAAGGGTTGGCTGTTACAAAAACGACACAGGAATGGTGATGGTTCCAATACGTTTTTGTAGATTTTGGACTTAGGCGTGTGGGATTTAGAGTTTCCTAGGTTGATTTGCTAGTCTAGACGAAGGTTCGGGATGTTATTTTTTTATTTTGATTCCGCGAGAAAGTTCGTATTAGGTTTTTAGACTTGTGTGTATGTTTGGTGTGGGGCCCCGGGGGCTTCGGTGAGTTTCAAACGTGTTTCAGATTGGTTTGGGCTATCTCAAGAGATGGTGTGCTGGTGCTGAAGTTATCGCAAATCTGAGCACCAATTCGTATTTGCAATCATCGCATTTGCTAAATGTCCATCGCATTAAGAAGGACTGGGCTCTGAGTTGTTCGCTTTTCCCACTAGATGGCCGCTATTGCGAGAGGGACTGAGTTCGCATTCAACGTTGCATTTGCGACATTCCCTGGATCTTTTAGGCATCGCATTTGCAATGCATTTGTCGCATTTTTTTGGTTCACATGCGAACCCCAAGTTGCATTTGCGAGATCCGCAGTCGAACTAAATAGTGGGATTTTGGGAATTCATTTCATTTATTACATTTTGAGCCCTAGACTCAAAGGGTGGCAATTTTGAGGAGAGATTTTCATGCACAACTATCTGGTAAGTGATTTTGATCTATGTTTGATTACATAACTTTATTATTCATGCATTTTAACATCTAATTCATGGAACTTGATGAGATGTTTTTTTAATTTTTGAGTATGTTTTGAAAAAACAAATTTTTTTTGAGATATGGGATTTGAGAGTCGAATTAGAATCGGATCTAAATACAATATACATATATGGACTAGTAGGGGTTAAGAGTAGCCGAGACTTGCCTTTGACCAGTGATTTGACGTGACGAGGCCGGAGTTGACTTTTGAAAAATTTGTAAAAATCTTAACTTTATTAATCGATATTGGCTTCTCTTGCATTTTCTGATATTATTAAGTCATTTTCGTTATGATTTGAACCAAGTGGATGTGAATTTTAAGGGAAAGGATATTTTTGAGTGTTGAATTGTTCTAATTGATGTAAATATCTTGTCTAACTTTGAGTGGGGAAGTTACCCCTTATGATTTAATCTAATTGCACTATTTATACTATGTGGAGAGACGTGAACTTGAGATGACAAGTATGTACACGGGCTAATAAGTGGTAATTGCCTGGATTAGACTCTTAGGCTATTAATAACCCTTGATTGATGTTGTTGTTATATGATGCACACCTCCTTGTTGATTTACTTGCCATACTTTTATATTGTTGTTGTAATTCTTGTATACATTGTTCTTAACCGTGGGCTATGTATTGTTGCGGCGTTGGTATTGTTGCTTGAGAAATGTTGTAGCCCATGGGCACGTGGTGTGCGTTTAACTGTTGTGTTGTGATTAAGATGCGCATGTAGTAGCATAAGGGATGTGTGTATATTGATGCTTTCGGGGAGATAATAGGGCTTATGCTTGTGTCTCTAGTAAAGGTAAATACTACATTGTGAATCACATACATCAAGATAAGGAGGCTCAAGCGTGTGAAGAAATTTTGGGAAATCGTTTTAAATTGTAAAGCTCATGCAGCGTCATAAGGGTGAATTGTAAATTTTAGATTTGTTATTTGTGATCATGAGGTGTGGTACCTCAGGGTTATTTCTGTGATGAAATGGCTTGATGACTTGAACTTTCACTATCTGATTCAACTTTGTGTATTACTTGCTTTAGTTAATTTGCCGTGTTATCATATTCTTATTATTTTTTATCTTTTATTGCTTACGCTTATGTTATTATATCTATTTTGATATTCTGCAAAGGTTTTATGTCTAGTGAGTGTCTTGACTGGAACCTCATCAATTCTCTATCAAGGTTAGTATTGATATTTACTGGGTACAGTTTGTGGTGTACTCATGATACACTTCTGCACTTTTTTTGTGTGGAGATCCCGCTACCTCGGACCGTGTTGTATGCTTGAAGTTGATTTGTAGACAGAGGTTCATTTTGTATAGTATATCCAAAGCCGTGGCGGCCCATATGTATTCATGTTTTAAGAACGATAGTTTATTGATACAATGTTCGCCAACTTACTATTATGCATTATGAGTTGTGGCCATGTTGGCCCATGATAGTTGCAGAAGAAAAAAATTGAGTTACAGAGTGGTTCGCTCGGGCCAGCACGGCACCGGGTGACAGCCACGCCTCCCCAGGTTTGGGGCGTGACAGGACCCTCATCACAGATGGCGCTTCGAATGTGAAGGAGTCCGAGTCGGGCATCATTTTGAAGCCACCCATGGGTAGTACAATTAGACAATATATTAGAACTTCGAAATTAACTAACAATAAGGCCGAGTATGAGGCCATGATTGCAGGTCTCGAGATGGCTAAAAGTTTAAGAGCAGAGGTCATCAAGGCCAAATATGACTCCCTACTTGTGGTTAACCAAGTCAACAAAACTATCGATGTTCAAGAGAAGCAGATGCAGAGGTACTTTGAAAAATTACATGTGGCTCTACATAGATTTAAGGAATGGACCTTGCAATATGTACCTCGATAACAGAATAGCTAGGTCGATGCCCTTGCAAATCTGGGGTCATCAATCAAAGATGACGAACTCAGCTCGAGGACTATCACACAGCTCTCGAGATCGGTAATCGAAGAGGGCGATGCCGAAATAAATTCGACAAGTCTGACATGGTATTGGAGAAATAAGTACATCGAATACTTAAAAACGGAAAACACCCATCAGACCCGAAGGAGTCGAGGACTCTATGCACAAAGGAAAAATGATTCACCTAGGCCATTCATGACGGACTTCGGTGTTATCCCCAAGTCCATTCATGACGGAATTCGTCTTCCCTCTCCCATCGGCCCTAGGTAAAGCTCAATTTATTTTTTTTATGACTGACTATTTTTCTAAGTGGGTTGAAGCACAGGTTTTCGAGAAAGTCAGAGAAGAAGAAGTCATATACTTCATTTGGGACCATATTATATGCCGATTTGGGATGCCTGCACAGATTGTGTAAGATAATGGAAAACAGTTCATCGGCAGCAAAGCGACATTTTCTCGAGGATCATAAGATTAAAAGGATTATATCGACAGCATATCATCCTCGTGGGAATGGACAAGCCGAGTCAAAAACCAGACAATCATTCAAAATCTAAAGAAAATATTAACCAACGCCAAAGGAAAAAATGGAGAGAGACACTGCCCGAGGTTCTTTGGGCGTACCGCACGACATCGAAATCCACTATGGGGGCAAAACCGTTCTCTTTAGTATTTGGTGTCGAAACTCTGATCCCTGTCGAAGTCGGTGAACATAGCCTCAGGTTTTGATACGCAACAGAAGAGTCAAATCACGAAGCTATGAATACATGCCTCGAACTGCTAGATGAAAGACGGGAAGCCTCCCTCGTTCGAATGGCCGCACAGAAACAGCGGGTCAAAAGGTGCTACAATCGAAGAGCAAATCTACGATACTTTAAAATAAGGACTTAATTCTGAGAAAAGTCACACTCAACACTCAAAACCCTAATGAAGGAAAACTTGGCCCGAACTGGGAGGGACCATATCAGGTTCTCGACGTCATTGAAAAATTATCCTATAAGATTGACATAATGAATGGCGAGCGACATATCACCCCTCAAACGATATTATTGCTAAGGTACGACCTTCTCCATTTAAATTTATGTTTTAAATTAACCAATTGCAGGTGTTCGATCGAGGACGTCGATGGATCCTTCAATGTCCTTAGGTTTGAAAGCACGTGTTGCAGTATTTTTTCCTTAGACCAGTTTTAGTCCCAAATGGGTTTTTTGGTGAGGTTTTAACGAGGCAACCATTGTTTGTGCTAACATAGAGAAATTCAATATTATCCGAGGCTTCTTTACAATCAATCTAGAATATTGGGGGCACCACCCTCGAAATGTAAACTTTGTTGTAAGGAAAGTACTTCCTGTCAATGGGGTCTTGATAGGAAAATTTTGTAAGGGCCAAACAATCGATTGAGCTGTCCCTATATAGGTTACTTGATCCCTAATATCAAACATGAACGCATGTATAATCATCTATTCAGAGAAGTATTTTTCCTTGCCAAATGTTTCATACCTTAGAAAAATTTTGCTTTACAGTTTCATGCTCTTGATCTATTTTGTGAACAGGCTTAAGGGCCAATCACAATTGAAGTTCGAACAACTAACCCCACACTCAGGGTGTTACACCCCGCGATATTACAATGATGTTACGTCCTGCAGTGTTAAATTACGACGACATTGCACCCTGTAATATTGTACATTGAATTTGTCATAAGCTAATTGACGTAAATCTAAGGAAAAGATTATTTGGAGATTATAAGGATTAAGCTATTTCAAATAAGTGATGATTAAATTCATGAAGGTGAGAGGGGAAGCAAGTTAAAAAAAATTAATTTTCGTCCAAGTTTGGCATGTTGGGATAAAATACGGGTTGAGCGTTAATACTCCGTATTTAAGGACTGGTGCCATATGAGGTACCATATTATCATAATAGTATGATGTATAATGGAATATTAAAAATGAGTAGTATTTAAGTAATTTTGGAAAATTCTTAATTACGTGGGTAGGTTGTTAATTATTGCTTAGTGGGAGATTAATAAATTATTAATTATTTAAAAAATTTGATAAGTATAAGAAACCTTGCCTTTAAACATGGTAGAACTAAAAGATTTAACTAAGTTACTAAAAGTCTATATAACTAAGAGTCATATAACTAAGAATTACAGCATTACTCTTAAAAGTCATATAACTAAGAGTCTATCTCTTAAGAGTACGGTGCAAGACTTCAGAGACATATGCATCTGTATATATCCATCCCTTAAGAGACAAATTCACGTTATCATCTCTCAATTAAGAGTCTTGTGACTCTTAAGGAATTTCATCATGTTATTTTGGGTCATCTCATATACATATGTATATATCCAAGCAACGCAAGACTTCAATAATTCAAATCAAAGTGATGTTTTGCAATTATAACGGAGTACGATGCAATCTTTTCTAAGAATATTATACGGATTTTTTCCTAATCCAGGTATGTTAAGGCTAAGCTCTTCCTTCATTTTTCATGATCTCGTAATTATATAAGTTCTATAACGAGTCATAAAGAAAAATTCATGTCCCAGAGTTAACGTATATTTTTCTAGTTTTGTAAGCTACAATATTCTCCTTATGGATACTTCATATTCAATTGTGTATTTCTTTCTTCTAGTCAAGAGAGCATAGAGTATATATATATATATAGTATTACAATATTTTATTACCATCGAGCCATAATCGATGGGCAGGTGTAACGACCCGGCCGGTCGTTCCATAAGATTTACCCGTTTCCCCCATTTCTGCATTTTTCATATATTGCTAGCCTGTTTTTGTTGTGTTGGGTCAGTTGGTCTGGGTCCAGGGTGGTCATGGTGAGAATTGAGGCATTTAGTCTCCTAAAGTAGCCTAAAAGTTGAGAAAGTCTACTGAGAGTTGACGTATTGGTAAACGACATCGGAATGCATATTTTATGGCTCAGATAGCTTCGTTAGGTGATTTAGGACTTAGGAGTGTGTTCAGAATGAAGTTTTGATGTCCTGTGTAGAATTAGGCTTGAATTGGCGAAAGTTAGTTTTTGGCGATTTTCGGTCGGCACTGGAAAATAGGCTATCGGGGTCAGAATGGGATTCCAGAAGTTGGAACATGTCTCTAATGTCATTTTGGGTATGTGTGCAAAATTTCAGGTCAATCGGAGATGTTTTGGTTGGTTTCAGCGTAGTTGGCGAAACTTGGAAGTTCCAAAGTACATAGGCTTGAATTTGATGTGATTTTAGCGTTTTTGCGTTGTTTTTGGTGTTTCGAAGGCTCAACTAAGTTTGAATCATGTTATGGGATATGTTGGTATGTTTGGTTGAGGTCCCGAGGGCCTCGGGTGTGTTTTGGGTGGTTAACGAACCAACTTTTGGCTTGAAAACTGGGCAGATTTTTGCTGTTATGAGTTTCTAGTTTCTTTCTACGCGATTATGGGAGGGTGTTTGCGATTGTGTAGACCTAGATGGGGATGAAAGGATTTTATTATATGCGATCGCGTGGTGTTGTTCGCGTTCGCATAGAGTTAAAGAGTGTGTGAGTGGGCTGAGCCGTTGTTCTTCACGATCGCGTAGAGTCGTTTTCGATCGCGTGAATTTATGTCCTGCTGAATCACGATCGCGTGTGGATGTCTGCCATCACGTAGTGTAATTTTATGGGGCAACCGATTTTTTCTTCGCGATCGCGTGGGAGCTTCCGCGATCGCACTGAAGAAAGAGGCCTGGGCAGACATTTTTTAAGTTCTATTCGGGGGTTCTTAGCCATAACTTGTTTTTTCATTAGAGCTCAAGGGAAGGACATTTTGGACGAACTTTTCAGCGGGGTTCTTGTGGTAAGTGTTCTTCAATCATTTTTGGTTCAATTTCATGAATTTGTCTTGATTTTCACCATGCAATTTGAGGAAATAAAGTAGAAAAGTTGAGAAAAATGGGAGGAAATTTTGGAATATTCTTTTGGTGTTTTGAGTAGGCATTTGTGGTCGGATTTTTGTAAATTTGGTATGGGTAGACTCGTAAGGGAATAAGGATTCTAGTGATGCAAATTTTATCGAATTCCGAGAGCTGGGCCTGTGGTACGGGTTAGGACGAATTTCGAGATTCTTGTATAATTTGATAGTCTTCGATTGGGTTGTGTTCCTTTGGTATATATTGATGATGTTAAATTGGCTTTGGCTCGATTCGGAGCTATCAAGAGCCAACATGAGGGGAAAGATCATAGCGGACTAGTGTTGTGGCAGTAGAGGTAAGTAATGGTTATAAATCTTCTCATGAGGGTATGAAACCCCAGACTATATATTTCTCACTGATTTTAGAATGGCGCACATGTCGGATGACGAGTATGTGGCGCACACTGAGTTTTGGATTGGACTAGGTCCTCTACGCGGCAACTAATGAGTTCATGTTTTACTCAAAACCTTATGATGAATTATGTTCTAAAGACTGTTGAAATATTTGGGCTATAAATCGTGCTTGGGGCCTCGTGTCGTTCTGTTTAGACCCCTTGGGGGAATTTTACTGCTGTTTTCCTAACTATTTATTGATGATTTCATCAGTCACATGGTGCTTACTATTTTGGAAACTCAACTTGGTTTACACTACTTGAGATTTAAAAATGATATTTTGGGTCGAGTACCCTGTTTTACTGATTCGCCCGAGGGGCTTTTTGAGTGGTTCTACTGAGTGAGGTCGAGGGCCTGATTGTGAAGATATGATACGCCACGAGCTGGCTTGATATTAGAGCTTTGGATGAAGGAGCCCCTCCGGAGTCTGAACACACCCTCAGTGAGCGCACCGAGTGCCGGTGCCGAGTGACGAGTGATTGGGAGGAATGAGTGAATGTGAGGTGCTGAGTGACTGATTATGAGTGACTGTGAGGCATGTCCTAGGGGATAATTATGATACTTGTTTTGCCCGAGGGGCTACTTATGATTTTACTACTATCACTCTGAACTTATGAAATATGTTTTGCCCGAGGGGCCTCTATATTATTCATTTCATTTTCAAACTAAATATTTCGGTTTGGAGCTGTTGAAAATAAACATTTTTCAAAGGATTTTTCGGAGGTTGGTTGTAAGGCATGATGAATTCATATATCTATGTTAAACGGTTTGAAAGTAAGGCTGCATATTGTGAATTGATGACATTGATTTTTATGTGTTTCCTTGCAGCTTAGACTTGATTTATTTTCATTACTACAGAGTTGGCGTACTCACATTACTCCCTACACCCCTATGTGCAGATTCAGGTGCAGATAACAAGCATTAGCCATGTTTTCCGTGCAAAGCCAGAGTGCGGGATATAGAGGTAGCTGTTCAGCGTCCGCAACATCTCTGTTTTCCCTTATTGTTGTATCTTGCTTTTATTCGAAGGTTTTGTATTATAATAGTATATCTTTGGTTTATTTTCCTTATATGCTCATGACGGGTTGGCTCCGGGTTTTGGGGTTGGTGGCACTATTAATTGGCCTACTTTATTTAGTAAACTCTATATATTTTATGAAATGCTTGAATTGGGATTGGGATCTTGAAAGAAACTGTGAACATGGGATTATTGGCTGCATAGTTCCACGATAGGCGCCATCACGGCCGGGTTAGGTTTTGGGGTCGTGACAGCAGGCCCCTATTGGGCAACCTCAGATCAGATGGTAAGTTATATACCGAGCCTACTGTGGCCGAATACCTATGAGCAATCCCACTGGCCGAGATACAGAGCCTAGTATGGCCGAGCGCTTACGAGAGAGCCTACTACGATAAGGCATTTATATATATACTGATCCTTATAGGGCCGAACAAATATTTTACTTATTATATTGAGAGAATTGAGTCAGTATCAGCAGGTAAGCATATGTTCATATTATCAGTTCAGTTTCAACTTTCTATATACTACCTTACATTATTTCGTACTGACATCCCTTTTGCCTGGGGACGCTGTATTTCATGCTCGCAGGTCCCGATAGACAGGTCGAGAACCCTCTTAGTAGGCTATCAGCTCAGCGGAAGATGTTGGTGCGCTCCACTTGCTTTGGAGTTGCTTGTTTGTTTAGTATGATTTAGAAGTGTATTGCTTAGTATGGTGGGACTCTATCCCGAACTTCATGAAAATTTTGTTTTCTTAAAGGCTTGTAGACAGATGTCATGTACGTAAAAGATTGTATGACCTTGTCGGCCTATGTTCAGTATACGAGTGGTTATTTTTTTGTTATAGGCCCGCACGTCTTATCAATAAGTTTGTATCACATGTTGTATTATACTTATCTCACGACAGCCAGTTATCTATGATAGTATGACATGAAGAGATACGTTATGTTGATACTCGATGAGAAAGTGGTATCAGAGCAGTTCTGTCCTAGGGAGTCTACAAGCCGTGTTTAGTAGAGTCTTGTTTATGGGTGTGTCATGCACCACACTTAGGACTGTCACTATTTCTTCTTACGCTAGATCGTGTCGTAGAGATTAGTTGTAAAAACTCAATTTCCTAAACTCTATCTTATTCGTAATACAGCGATACCTACATTCAGAAAGATGGTCGGCAAGAGATATAGATGTGGAAGTGTTGAGTAAGAGGAATTCGATTTTGCATTATGCTTATGATGAGTAAATGTGATATCTTCAGCAGACCATGTGTGTACTAAAAAGTGTAAGGTTCTTGACAAGGAGTTTTAAGGTAGCAATACTTATTCGTTGTTACTGTAAAAAGGAATAACATAATCGGAAGGTAGACACAAATTTCAGTAAGTAAAAGAAGCACGGTGAAGAAGGGTACGAGATACCCAGTTAATAAAGATTATCATTAGTTACAATTCAGGTAGGGAAATATAAGCATTTTGAGTTACCTTCAACAGTGACAGATGTACGTACAATCGGCCACACCGATCTCAGTTATGCCCTATGAATGTACGTATAATAGAAGGACGGATATCAGGATTTGGCTGGGGTTAGAATGACAAAAAATGGGGGATGGAATGTTTGCGTTAGTTGACATTTCTGAAGGATAGTGCAAATATGCTTAGTGATCTCCTTGTGAGTCACCCAAATGGTGCACTGTAAAATAGTACGACTAGATATGGGTATTACAAAGATAGGCACTGGATGCCTTGAAAGGGATAAATATTATCTTAGTTTTGCTCCCGTCCCTAGTAGAGAGAAAATTTTAGGAAACTCGAGGAGCCATTGGATGGAGCCATAGGAGTTAAGAGAAAGGAATATCTTGTTCCTGTTTTCAGAATAAATTGATAGACATAAATGTTAGCGGTAAATGAACAGAGAATTAACGAAGCATCATGATTGAGATGTGATACATGGATGACAACGGTAGAAACAAAATGACAATATTACAGAGTCTATAGTTAAATGAAGGAAAATATGGGAGGTGACATGCCTTGAGACAACGAAAGAGAGTATAGGTCATAAAGTTGTATCCTTATTTTGAGAAATAAGTTTGTGACACTAACATGATCACCAGAAGGAAAAGCTAGACCACATAAATAATAATCAGTATGGGCTGGTGAACAAGACAAACTAAACATGAATTAGGGATTGAGTGGCAGTCGACATCATGAGAATTTCATATTGCGTTCCGGCGATAATAGAATGGAAAACAGAAGAAGATTCATAAGAAGTTCAGAGAATTATCATTGAGGAAGACACTTCCCTAAAGCAAGCAGTGTGTACAAAGTTAAGATTAAGGGACTATATGTACCAGTTACACTAAGTGTAACCCTCAAGACGAGTAAGGGTCATCGATGATGCGAAAGGATGTCAAAGATGAAGAGATAAAACATATGTAGGTAAGTCATCGTAGGTCTAAATCTTAGTACTTCCCCAAAGGATGAAATATGGAGTGACGTGATATTAAGTCAGAATTAAGTGATTCTAGTAACGATGGAGTGGTAAAGAAGGAATGCGATAAAAAAATTAAAAGGGGATTAAATTGCAATTATCCAAAGCCTATATATATATATATATATATATATATATGCTACAATTCCAGACCATTAAGCAAATGTGACGTCAAGGAGATGAAGTAAGCATTCCTTCTTGAAATGTTATTAATAGATAAGGATCCAGTGCGAGAGGTAAGTTAAACGAAAGGAAATAACCCAAGAAAGATTACACGAAACATTGCTATGAGAATGGGCCAACGAGTAGTTGGTAGTTGACTAAGGAAGATCCTAGTTATGGCTAAACAGGAAATTACAGACGAGTCCGCAGATCGTGCAACATAAACATAGTAAAACACAAAATAGTGAATTCAGCCTCGCAATAATGTCATTGTAATACTTAAGAAATATTCAAATAGGGGTTGGGGTTGTTAAAGGTACCGTATGAGTATTACGTGAATAAAAGAGAGTGCCACTGGGAAGAAAGTCAAAATATTAGTTCAGAAGCAAACCTTCAAGCACAAGGGCGTGGAGGTAAGTATTTACGGATAATTGTAGGCGAGGAAGAACATGACAAATTTTGTTGGCTATACAATGTAATAAGATCACAGATTTACAATAGTCAGAGGGTCCTCCCTAAATACTACAATGAAAGACTAGCTGAGAAAGTACAGAATAAGGCTTCAACCCAAGCTCAGTGACCTAAGGAGCGGATGGTCTTATAACAACAGTCTCACAACAACACTGTATGCACTCCATAAGGAAATGGCACCTACCGTGGCTAATTAATGAGAAGTAAAATCAGAAGTGATATCCAAAATCATATCAGTTGCATGGAATACCAATATGCGTAGGGATAAGATAAGCTACGTATGCACACGAAATGGGGAAAAAAGACCAGGAAAAGTAAAAGATTACGTTTAAAGATGGCTGAGAAGGAACAAAAGGAATTATTCTATCAATGATCCAGAGTTAGTTACATTATGCACGAACCTAAGAGTTTGGGGTTTTATACATGCAACATATAAATAAATAGAAGACTCTGGTATAAGTTAAACAAAGAAAAGAAATTGAGCCCATGCATAGACAAATGACTGAGTTGTTAGAAGATTGTATCATGGATATTGTATCATGGATATTCCATAACTCCCATGAAAGGCTAAAATAATAACTAATACCAGGACCCGCAGATCGGAAGATATCTTAAGTCCACATAAAGGCTGATAAGAAGAAAGAGGAAACTAAAGATTTACATCAACCAATTAAATCAGGAGTTTGATTATTGGACCCAGAAAATTATAGAAATCGTGACAGAGAACATTGCAGGATCACTCTTGCTCATCCGATGAAAAATGAAGAGACGATGATTTCTCTAAGTTATACAAAGCTCAGTATAGCCTGACTGAACTCAAAGAAGTCTAAGACTAATGACATTTAGAATAAAAAGTATGATGCCCTAATAAGAGCATAAAGGTGTAATTGTGGTAGGTAAAGGATGATGTTTGGGCCTTCGATTGAGTTATAACTTGAAAAGAAAAGGGGGATTTCATGAGCTATACGGGATTAGAATAACCCCCAAAGGATGAATCACATTGGGATACTATGAAATATTGTTATGGAAGTATAATATCGCCCCTAGGTTGATTAGTCTAATCACTTCAGATATTCCTCGATGAGACGTGAGCCTTGGTGACAATGTATTACGTAAGAGGTTTCAAATTATCTATAGTAGAATGCAGATCAACATTGAGGTGAATCAAAAAAAGATGGATAAAAGTTACAAAGTATGAGATAAGATTAGGCAATTGAATAGTAAGGAAAAAGCATTAGAGGATTTAGTTTCATATAGGATGAGCAACGAGAATAACCTACAGTTTGGTAGCAGACCTCAGTGACGATAAGCTAAAGTAAGAGTTATGGTACAGTATGACCTAACTAGATGCACTAAGAACATGCGGATGGATAGCCAGGTCTATGAAATAAGATAAAGCAATGTTCGTAAATTAGAAAAATTACCGAGCTAAGAACTTTAGTATACCTAAAAATGCCCACAGGGACACTTCATAAAGCTCTGTATATGTTTGTGAAGTGAGTCCTATATATTGGTTAGAAGCTAGATGAGAAAAGGGAGAAGAGTCGCATAGGCGCACTTACAAGGTCTAAGTCGTACAGGCTGCATGAGAAAATGTAGTAATAGTTACGAGATTTGAAAGATCCCGATCACAAGATGTGGTATGAGAAAGAGGCCTAAAGGAGGGAATGCCCTAGCCTCTAGTTTTATTCACAGAACAATTTCTTGAATGGCAAGGAGAGTATTAAGGTATTCACAAGATCTATAAGTTACGAAAATGATAAGAGCATCAGTCAACATTCGAGGACGAATGTTCCAAAAGGGTTAATAATGTTACGCCCCGCAATATTATGATGATGTTACGTCCTACAGTATTAAATTACGACGATCTTTCACCCTGTAGTATTATACATTGAATTTGTCGTAAGGTAATTGACGTAAGTCCAAGGAAAAGATTATTTGGAGATTATAAGGATTATGCTATTTCAAACAAGTGATGATTAAATTCATGAAGGTGAGTGGGGAAGCAAGTTAAAGAAAATGAATTTTCGTCAAAGTTTGGCATGTTGGGATAAAATATGGGTGGAGCGTTAATACCCCGTACTTATGGACTAGTTCCATACTATGTACCATATTACCATAATAGTATGATGTATAATGGTATATTAAAAATGAATAGTATATTTTAAGTAATTGGGGAAAATTCTTAATTACGTGGGTAATTGGTTAATTATTGGTTAGTGGGAGATTAATAAATTATTAATTAAATATAAAATTGGATAATATAAGAAACCTTACCTTTAAACGTGGCATCACTACAAGATTTAACTAAGTGACTAAGAGTCTATATAACTAAGAGTCATATAACTAAGCATTACATCATTACTCTTAAAAGTCATATAACTAAGAGTGTTTCTCTTTGGAGTACGGTGCAAGACTTCAATAATTCAAATCAAAGTGAGGGTTTGCAATTATAAAGGAGTGCAGTGCAATCTTTTCAAAGAATATTATACGAATTTTTCCCTAATCCAGGGATGTTAGGGTTAAGCTCTTCCTTCATGTTGCATGATCTCATGATTACACAAGTTCTATAACGAGGCATAAAGAAAAATTCATGTCACGGAGTTTACATGTATTTTTCTACTTTTGTAAGCTACAATATTCTCCTTATCGGAACTTTATATTCAATTGAGTATTTCTTTCTTCCAGTCAAGAGAGCATAGAGTATATATATACAATATTACATTATTTTCATTACGATCGAGCTATAATCGATCGGCAGGCCCCTATTAGGCAACCTCTGATCAGATGGTAAGTTAGATACCGAGCCTACTGTGGTCGAGCGCCTATGAGCGAGGCCAGTTGGCCGAGATATAGAGACTTGTGTGGACAAGCGCCTATGAGCGAGCCTTCTATGTCAGAGAAATCATATACTTACCGAGCCTTATAAGGTCGGACAACTATTTTACTTATTATATTGAGAGAATTGAGTCAGTATCATCAGGTAAGCATATGTTCAGATTATCAGTTTTTGTTTTAGCTTTCTATATACTGCCTTACATACGCGGTACATTATTTTTTATTGACGTCCCTTTTTCCTGGGGGCGCTGCGTTTCATGCCCGCATGTCCCGATAGATAGGTCGAGAACCTTCCAACTAGGATATCAGCTCAGCAGAAGATGTTGGTGCGCTCCATTTGTTGCGGAGTTGCTTGTTTGGTTAGTATGATTAAGACGTGTATTTATTGGTATGGAGGGACTCTGTCCCGACCTTCATGAAAATTATGTATTCTTAGAGACTTGTAGACAGATGTCATGTACGTAAAAGATTATATGGCCTTATCGGCCTATGTTTAGTATACGAGTGGTTATTTTTTTCTTATAGGCCCGTAGGTCATATGTATAAGTTGGTATCACATGTTGTATTATACTTATCTCACGACAGCCTTAAGAATCAGTTATCTATGATAGTATGACATGAACAGATACGTTATATTGGTACTCGGTTGGGCAAGGTGTCGGGTTCTAGTCGCAACCTATCGGTTTGGGTCGTAATACAGGGACTGCCACTTGAAAAATAGACGTGATCAAACTATTAAGACCTCCAGACAGTAAGACTTAAAAGGGAAATCCTCGAAATTTATAGGCCACAGCCACCCCACTCAGGGATTGACACGTCGAACAAATTTGAAGTGTAACGGAAAAGACGCCCAAGAGGCAAGTCCTAAACTAAAAAGGCTACGACCAAATTAGCACGGTTCGTAGACGTCCGAATTCCATAATAAAATAGGCCTTCAAATATTTTCATAAACCAGTTAAAAAGGCTACCCTCGGCAAAGTTACAAAGGGTTTCAATAATATTGACCCTCGAAAACCCTAATAGGTACGAAATTGTTTGAACTCTCGAACATATACTTTATTTCATGCTAAGGCATTACGAAACAAAGGGTTTTGATAAATTGACTCTTGAAAACCCCAATGGGTAAAAAATTTTCTGAACTGTCGAACAACGTCCTTATTTCATGCTAAGGCATAACAAATTTTATATGATTAAACAATAAACTTTTCAAGCCGAAAGGGGAAAAATCCATTCTTTTTAACAAAGGCCACATCGGCCTAATATAAAAGCCTAAGGGGAATTTCTATTTTGAGTTCGAGAAGTTATCCTCGCTCAAATAAAACCTAAGGGTTACCCTACTTCGAGCTAAGCAATAACTCAATTGATTATAAAAACTACAGTAGTTCGACTTCGATCAAATTGCCTAAGCCTCAAACATACGAACAAAATTATCATAAGGCATAAATGAAACAAAAGTTTCATAAGGCCAAAAATGAAATAAGGACAATTCAGAACTATCATCGGGGGTAGCTTCTTCTCCATCGGGGTCCCCCCAGGTCTCGGGCCCGCTCTCACTCCCGGCGTCATCATCATAAAGGCCAGCATCTTAGCATCAGCTTTCAGCTCTTGGAAAGTTTTATCTCATCAGTGAGATCGAAGCCTCGAGCATGAATCTCCTCGAGGGTTTCCCTCCGAGATTGGCTCTTGGCGAGCTAGGCAACCCAATATGTTTGATTTTGGGCAGTCTCGGCAGTTTTCTTTGCTTGGGCTTGAGAAGCTTCAATATCAGATCGGTAGATGTCCACGATTTCCTCCGCATCAAAATTGGCCTTTTCAGACTCAGATTTAGGCTTTGCAAGTTTTGTGGCCAACCGAGCCTTGAGCTCCTCAATTGTTTTGGCTTGTGCAAAGCTATTCTCTTTCATACCCTAAAGCTGATTTTCAACCGATGAGAATTGGGCTCGAGCAGCTTCCTTCTCTGAGGCCAGGTGGTCCATATTTTGCTTCCATCCCAAGGTCTCCGCCTTTATTGCATCGACCTTTCCTCGAAGCTGCTCGATCCTGTCGAGCTTATGCCGGACCTGCGAGATTGAATTGTTATTCATCATTCCCAAGCCAATGCCATAATCTTCTATGATTTTCATTACCTGCTCTGTAAGGTTGGTTTGTTCTTTTTGAGCCGCAGCTAGCTAAGTAAGGAGGTCCTTGATCACTTCTTCTTTTTGCCCACTGAGAATTTTAAGGGCATTCCTCTCCTCGGTAAGCCTTTGACTGTTAGCCTCATACCGACTCAGCTTAGCTTAGCTCTAGTAGAAAATTCTTCATGATGAACCACGGAGGCCTACACAGATGAAAGAAAGAAATTATACAAAGAAGAAAAATATAAGTATGCTATCAATAAGGGAAGTTAAGTCTTACACGATTCAAGGATTTTTATGCTTCATTGAAAAGATACGAAGCCTCCATTTCAACCATTAAGGCCTGGTCTTCTTCCGTGACAAGACCCTGAAGATAACTAACCACCCCTACGGGGGCGAAAAAAATTCGTGCATCCTCCGGGATGGAGATGACAATTGTCTATTTGATCCCGGTACAGACGCTAGGAGCAGGGAACTGATTCGTCAATCTGAAGCTCGAGGAGGTCCCACCAGGATCGTTCCTCGCTATTTCCAAATTACTCAGGCATGTGGCATCCTTAAGTCCAGTAAATAACCACGGAAGGGATCCTCCCATCTGTGGGCTCCTTCTGCATAAAGAGTCTTCATAGATAGAGCCTCCTGAATCGTCTCCTCGAAAAATGAAAGGAGGGACTGGGATTCTACAACTTATATTACCCCAATTGGGTCTCTTGGGGCATTATTTTCATCTAGAGGAGACTCGAGACTGAACTCCAAAGCCGGTTCCGCCACTTTTTTACCTCGAGATGAGACATCTCCAGCCTTTGCCAACTCGGGGACTCCACTCGAGTCTCCACCTGAGGCCTTGTCAGCTCGGGGAATACTGATTTTCGATCCCACCGATTCAGTGGCCTTTTTTACCTCAGTGTTTGACTTCACTCGTGTAACCAGCCCAGAGTCATATTCTCTTTCCTCCTCTTCTTCTTCCTCCTCCCTTAGGAATAGGACTGAGTCCACAGTCAAAGGAACGAGCTTTCTTCTCCACCTACGTGCCACTCTCTTCTTGGCTCTGACCCCTCAGAAGTTGATGCCCTTTTCCTCATATTATACTTTGCCGGCTTCGGGACTGGGATAAAAGTTTCTTTTTCTCTAGATGAGGGCCTCATGACTGTATCTTTGCCGAGACCAGCTGCAAAAGAAATTGAGTATGTATGAGAAGAACACTTTAACCAAACCATCAAACATATGAAAGGGGTTACCATGATTTTTGGCTTCCCATGAGCCTTTCGATAAGTCGCACCATGCGCGTTCAGCATACGTCGAAGTTAAGACTAGGTCCTTGACCCAACTCTTAAAGTTAGGGATGACACCAGGCATCCAGCAACGTCTATATCGACAAAGAACATTATTAAGAGAAAGTGAAGAAGCAATGTAATAACTAGAAACTAATAATTAGATCGTGCTTACGTTTAATATCCCACCTCTTCAGGAATGGCATCTTCTC
Organism: Nicotiana paniculata; assembly: GCA_005239505.1. NCBI lineage: Eukaryota > Viridiplantae > Streptophyta > Magnoliopsida > Solanales > Solanaceae > Nicotiana > Nicotiana paniculata. Next base: position 30,471 of record MDKI01283125.1, read on the forward strand.
GGCTGAAAGCAAGTCCGAGGTCCTCACCCTGAATAATCGACCCATGACGCCTCGATCCTTGTCCTCCTCTATGCTGGAGATGAAAACTTTTGTTGCTCGACGCTGGAACTTTATTAACCCACCTCGGTAAGCAGAGGGCTGTATAACCTGATGAGTTTGTTGAGGGTGAAGGAGAGACCGTCGACTTTGCTCTAGAAATATTAGAACCATATGATGATCCTTCATAAGGAGGGATGAATCTAGCCGAAGGTCACCTGGTACTTTTTATAGATGTCCACGATGATTGGGTCGAAGGAACCTAACATGAAAGGGTAGGTGTAAACACTCAAGAACCCTTCCACGTGGGTGGTAATATCTTCCTTAAGGGCCGATATAACAACCCCATTATTCTTCTAGTTCCAATGCTTCTTCACTTTCTTGAGAAAGTTCTCACGTATAGAGTATATGTATCTCACTACCGGCTCGCAATGACCAGGGACTGACGAGCTTTTCTCGGTCTTGAAATTCGAGCTGATAACGCACCCCTAGGAATACATTCCTCAAGAAGTGGTTTCACCAGTACTTTCCCGCCGGCCGGCTGAGAAGATGAAGCGGTTTCATTTTGAGGAACAGTCTTTGACGTTTTCTCCATTTAGTTTTGAAGTTAAAGAAAGATAAAGATGAAGAGATTTGATGTTTAAGAAGAGGTTAACGTTGAAATTTGAAGATTTGTAGATGAAGGGCCTGAAAGAATTCTATGAACTTTGAAGGCTAGGACAAAAGAGTTTGAAAGAGAGGAAAATAGGGCTATTTATGGGTTTCATGGCGATGGTTCAATGTTTCTAAAGGCCGACAGTCAACTGACACGCATTAATTACCTGGAGAACTGTACCGACGGGATATTTGAGTCACCTCTGTCGTTGAGGTCACGGGGATGATATCATAAAAGATCGAGATAAAGACCGAAGGCTCAGTTCATTTCTTCTCATTACGCTAAAAAAAACTAGGGGACTAACTCCATACAGTTAAAACCGGGATCACCTGATTTTACTTATTAACCAAATCAAGGGAGATGTATCGAAGATCGACCCCGTAGTAGATCAGATCAAGGCACGAGGAAAAGGTACTGAGTTCGGGATTCTAGGTACCTGTCGAGATCAAGACAAGTAAGAATCGAGACCAAACAAGTAGACATCGATCAAAACCTAAGATAATGTAATAACAGAAAGGCGAGATATCCGCGACTGGTCAAAGATCATGGCGAAAATCTCGGAACGGATCAAATTAAGAACGGTTATTTAGCTAATCATGGGATTCCCTTCTGTATTATCATTGTACAATAAGTAGAATTCCTCTACTATATAAAGGGAAGTTCTAATCATTTGTAAGACATCTTACATTCAAATATCAGAGCAATATACCTATATAAGGCTAAAATCACCTATATAAGGCTAAAATCGGAGAGCCCGATTTTACGGTCACTACGACGCTTAGAAGGCTAGAAGTTTTGTGTTTTTGCATCGAGGGGGGCATATCGAGGTTTCTCGACCCTGACGCAGTGTAGATCAGAGTCCATCATGGAAAGGCGGTAAACTCCCAAAAGGCACGTGGTTAAAGCTGATCAAGTACGCAAAATAGTACAAGCCTATACCGTGGCATTAAATGGCTATGCCATCAATCTCTTTTGTAATAATTACACATGTACTATATTGGGATTCCCCCTCATATATAAAGGGGACCCTTGTCACTTTGTAAGAAACATGATATTCAATACTAGAACAAGATTAACCCCTGCTCTCCAACTAAAACATTCTATACATTTGTCTCATAGATTTATCGCCTTTCATTTATTGTGTTCATTAGTTGTTCTTCATTTATTACTTGTTATTAATCACAAATAGGTCATCTTTGAGGCCTTCAATACTTTTATATCATTCTCGACAGCCCCTTGCCAAGCTCTTAAGCTTGAACTCGAGGCTCGTCTCTCCGCTGCTCGGTTTTCATAATCTCGTTACCCTTCGCTCTTATTTCGTTTTCTCACTTCTCAACTAGCATCTACTTACCAAACAATTAGTATTAAAATAGATCACGTAATTTTTGAACCATAAAATAAAATATGATTCTAATTACAATTTTCAAGGTAACAGTTTGGCACCCACCGCGGGGCTAAAAATAATAGTGATTGTTTTAGTGTTGGTTTTTCTAAAAACACAAGTTATTCTTTACACTTTTTCTTGTCCAAGAATCTGCAATTTCAGGTCAGAAAATGTCTAACTCAGTAAAATGACATGAAAAAAACGGTCCTGAGGATCACGGAGAGAATGTAGCAGCTACTTCAGGTGCCGGTGTACCACTGCAGTACCCTGAAGGGGCACCAGTGCAAATCCCCATTGATGAAGGCTCACAGAATGCGGAACATGTCGATGTAAGCTCTTCTACAAACGGGAGTCTGCGCGATGAAGACCATCATGAAGCACAAAGAGACCCTGATCAAAGGAAAGGGAGGTTAGCCTTCACGTCATTTTCGAGATGTTGCAAGCGCAACATGTAGCTATTGCTCAGTAACAAAGCCATCAGAGAACTCCAAGCACAACACCGGCGGAACGTCTGCTCAAGTAGAATAAGCACCAGAAAAGTCGAGCAATAATGGTTCAGCAGCCGACCCCGCTATTACGAAGATGCTCGAGGACCTCGCAAAGATGATTGAATCAGGCGAAAAGAAGATAGAAGCGAACGACAAAAATGTGGAAACCTATAACTCGAGGGTTGATCAGATCCCACGCGCACCCCTGATTCTGAAGGGTGTAGATTCAAAAAAATAGTGCAAAAGCCATTTCCATCAAGTGCGCTCCGAAGCCTATCCCGACGAAATTCAGAATGCCCGATCTCCCGAAGTACGACTGGACCTCGGGACCCTAGTAAGCACATTACTGCTTACACTACTGCTTTCAAAGGGAACGACCTAAGAGATGAAGAGATTGAATCCGTCCTATTGAAATAATTTGGAGAAACACTATCTAAAGGGGCCATGATGTGGTATCATAATCTGCCCCCGAATTCAATAGATTCATTTGCCATGATAGCGGACTCCTTCGTGAAGGCACATGCTGGTTCCATCAAGGTCACTACAATGAAATCTAATATCTTCAAAATCAAACAAAGAGAATATGAGATATTGAGGGATTTTGTATCCCTCTTCCAACTAGAATGAATGGAATTACCACCAGTCTCCGATGATTGGGCAGTACAAGCCTTCACTCAGGACTTGAATGAACGAAGCTCGATTGCTTTAACGTAGTTAAAGCTAATCTTGATCGAGTATCCCGTCCGTAGTTTGGGCGGATGTACACAATAGGTATCAGTCGAAGATCACAGTCGAGGATGGCCAATTGGAGGCCCCTTCGGGCTCGGTGTACCCCTGGAGGATCTTAGCAAAGGAATCCAGGCTCCCAGAAAGAGAGCAGAGCCAAGAAAAGAAAGGTATCAATCTTACATAGAAAATCAGAGAAATATGTTAAGGCGTTACATACCTCGAAATGACCAAAGGATGGACGGAGGGCAGAATCCTCAGGGACTCGTGAGCAAAGCAGGGTTCGACAGGTACATAGGGCCGGTAAAGGCACCCCGACTATCTGAGTACAACTTCAACATCGATATTTCAGACATCATATCAGCCATAAGTAAGCTTAGGGACACTAGGTGGCCAAGACCCGTGCTATCAGATCCTTCACGGAGGAACCCTAACTTGATATGGGAATATCACAGTACCCATGGTCATAGGACCGAGGATTGCAAACAACTTTGAGAAGAGGTAGCCCGACTGATTAGCAAAGGGCACCTTTGAGAGTTCCTCAGTGACCGAGCTAAAAACCAATTTCTGGAAAGAGAGGCAAACAAGAAAAATGAAACAGAAGAACCACGAAACATCATCCACATGATTATTGGTGCAGTCGAGTTTCCTTAGGGACCGATTTTTAAACAAATAAAAGTATCCATCACCAGGGAAAAGCGAACTTGGAGCTACAGACCCGAAGACGCCCTTTCATTCCGCGAAGAGGACATCGAGACCTTGTCTCAACCTCATAATGACGCGCTACTAATTTCTTTTCTTTTGAATAAATTTCAAATTAAACGTGTGCTCGTTGATCCGGTTAGCTCGGCCAACATAATTAGGTCGAGGGTGGTAGAGGAAATCGGGTTGCTTGACCAGATCGTGCCTGCCTCCCGTGTCCTCAACGGATTTAACATGGCGAGCGAAACAAGCAAATGGGAAATCATCCTCCCAGTTAGCGTGGCCGGTACAATTCAAAATGCCAAGTTCCATGTTATCAAAGGTCACATGACATGTAATGCATTGCTTGGAAGGCCGTTGATTCACAGTATGAGGGCGGTGCCATGGAACCTTCATCAAATGATGAAGTTCCTTATGAAGGATGGAATAAAAATAGTATACGGGCAACATCAAGCAGCAAAAGAAATGCTCGCAGTGTACGATGTGGCACCAACACCTTCTACATCGAAGGAGCCAAAAAACAAACAAACAGCCGAGTAGCAATCACAAACTACATCCTTAGATGAACAAATAAAGGACCGTGTCGCGTCCTTGGAACAAACAACCGAAGCATATCGAGGCTTGAACGCCACCACATCGAAGGTACAATCCTCTTCCCCGTTCCTTAACGTTTTACACTAACCTATGTGCAGATGTTCAATTGAAAATGAATCGGAGCACCCTCCAGCTCAAAGGCCTTAGGTATTAAAGCATGTGTTGCGCTCTTTTTCCCTCACATCAGATTTTATCCCAAATGGATTTTACTGATGAGGTTTTTAACGAGGCAACACCCATATTCTACCTAACAAGAACTCACCAAGTATTCAAGGCTTCTCTTTAATCAACCTCAAATATCGAGGGGCATCCCCCCGGGAGATCACTGGAACACGCCGAAGAGGGTCTCGTCATGAGAACAATGCATAGGACCAAGCGGTCGAATAAACCGTGTCCACATAGAATAATCGAATCCTCGATGGTGAAAAATGCGTACTTGTACCAAGTAACCAAAGAAGGACCTTTTATCATCAAAGCACTTCATGTGTCAAAGAAGTTTTCTAGTTCCACAAGAAATGACCCCATGGCCAAAAATTTACCAACCACTCAGAGACGGTCCTGACAGTCACCCCTTCAATTCACCAAAAACTCGAAGCCATAAGACCTCAGAGCCGAAAACTTCAAGCAAGTACGCCCTCCATGAGGCAATATCACAATTTAAGCCCTCCATGAGGAAATATCACCAATGTAATCCCTCGAGGAGGCAATATCACGGATGTAAGCCCTCGATGAGGCAATATCAACTCCGACTCGGGGACTGTCCTTGACGGCCAGCTCATAAAGCTACCTAACTCGAAGCTGTAGGACCTCAGGGCCGGCAACATCGAGCTCGTAAGCTCTCCTTGAGGCAACATCTCCAATATAATCCCTCCACGAGGCAACATCAAAATTATAATACGTAAAACAAGGCATGTACAAACTTGTAAGACCTTAAAAAGGAATAATCCCGATATCAAAGTCAAGGCTATATATTTGAATTTGTAAGACCCCTAATAAGGCATACCCTCAATATAGACGTCGAGATTATCTCACTCGGGTACTAAAGGCTACGACCAAATACGATGACCACTATCATAAGGCTCTGGCAAAACTAACGTGACTCGGACACATATGACTGTCGCCATAAAATCACAGGCCTCCAATTACTTCGAAAAGAATTGGTTAAAGGTCGTACTGACCTAAAGCGTAAGAGCCCAAGTCTCCAGCTACACTAAAGGTCGTACCGACCTAATGCATAAGAGCCCAAGTTGCTTGCTACACCTAAGGTTGTACCGACCTAACTCTTAAGTGCCCAAGTCTACATGTCGTACCGAACCAAGCATCTCAAGGCCGATTTAAAAACCAAAGGGTCGATGAACTCGAGTCGAAACCCGACTCGGAGACTCAGCCCTAAATTGTTAACTAAAGCACCTCAGGGCCTAATGCGTTAGAGCCCAAATTTCCAGCTACACCGAATGGCGTACTGACCTAATGCGTAAGAGCCCAAGTCGCTAGCTACAGGTCGTACTGACCCAAAGTGCCTCCGGGTTGATTTAAAAACCTAAGGGTCGATAAGCTCGAGTCGAAACCCGACTCGGAGACTGAGCCCTAAAAGGTTAACTAAACCGCCTCAGGGCCTATTTAAAAACCTAAGGGTCGATGAGCTCGAGTCAAAACCTGTCTCGAAGACTGAGCCTGAAAAGGTTAACTAAAGCATCTAAGGGACGAATGCATAAGTGCCCAAGTCACTAGCCTAAAAATTCTCAAGGAAAATTATAACCCTAAGGGTCTCATCTCAAAGTTCAATTCATCGGGCTAATTATCGACAAGCAAATTAGAGAAACCGAAGAATCTTTCATATGTATATATATGTATATTACAAATATGCATTTACAATGCTGCCACATGAGTCTTTAGAAAGAACAAGTAAGGAAAAACTAGTATGCTCTAGGGACCAGCTCCCTCGAAAGCGTTCAAATATCAGCATCGGCACCGGAAGAAAGGAAAAACTCGGCGTCTATCTCATCCGCCTTGGCCTGCTTTATCTCTTCCGATAGATCAAATCCCCTAGCGTGAATCTATTAGAGAGTGTCTCTTCGAGACCTACATCGGGCATACATATTTCCCCTCATCTCTCTATCAAAAGCTCCTCTCAGCTCAGCCCGAGCATCGGCAACATCTTTCAAATAAACGACCACTTTCTTATCGGCCATCGCTCGAACTTCGTTAGCTTCAGCTCGAGCGTTCATGACCTCCTCCTTCATATTTAAAAGATCAGTCTCGAGCTACTTTCTCGAGCACTGAGAAGTTGTACCTCAAGGGAAAAGACCTTGGCCAAGGCATTCCTTTGGGCCACAACATGAATGCCTAACTGTGCCTTCAATGCACGGAATTTGAAATTCACTTGCCCGACCTCGCCCCAAAGGCTTTCCAGTATTTCCATTTCTCTCTGCAGCTGAAGAATCGAAGCATTAGTTTCCAAAAGAGGGAAAGAAAGCATGTACTCATTCAGGATAAGGGTTACCCGGCGCTCGATATTGCCTTCATTTTTTCGACTCTAAAGCATCTCCGATCGAAGATGTATCAACTCTTTTGTCTTCTTATTGCAAAGCAGCCTGAGAGATGTTTCCTTGCCAAAAGCTTCCTGCAACCTGGTCTCACAACGAAGCAGCTCGAACTTGATATTGTAAAAAACATATGGAAAAAAGCATCAGTTCAAAGAATGAAGATTCATAGCTGAAAAGCCAACAAAGATGAGCAAAACTCACCTCGAAACACAGCCGTTGAGCCTCTTAAAAAGTTGAGCGTGCGTCTACTGGCCTGGCCTCATCGGCCCCAGTTGAACTGCTCTCTGTAGAGTCATGACCACTCAAGACCGCACTTGGTTCGGGTGGCCTCTGGCCGTGAAGTCCCTAGAAGTACCTTTGAGGGAAGAAGCAGACAGTGGTGGAGGAATCTTACTCCTTCCCTCTCGAGGAATCTTTCCCTCAAAACTAGAGGTCTCAGGCTTAAAAAATGATGACCTCGGGAGGCCCCTTGGCTCGAGTCTAGACGAAGAAGCATTCTCTCGAGGAGAGTTGCTGTCCACAAAATGACCGGCGTATATGAAGTCCTCCTCCGCGACGGCATCTCCTTTGTGTCTCCGGGAAGGCCCCTCCTCATTCAGAATGTCCTCATCCGTAGAGGATCTTTTTCGCTTATTATCCTCCGTCGCCTCCGAAGCCAATGGGCCTTCCCTCTCCTCGAAAGGACATGGTCTTCCTCGGAGAATCCACCAACACCTACTGTGACATAGTTAGTACACATAAAAGAAATAATTACTTAAAAGGCAACCACATGGCTCATACTGTGGTTCTTTGCTTCCCATCTTCCCTTAGACAGATCTCGCCATTTGCGTTCGTCATATATTGAGGAAGCAGCTAGCCTCTGAGTCCAGTCCGCAAGATCGGGGACCTCCTCTGGCAACCACGGGACCGCTGAGAAAGAGAAAAATAAACACTCTTATAAATCTGTGAGAGTAAAGGACACTAGGGTATGACATGGTACTTACATTTGAAGTTCCATTTTTTAGGAAATGGCAGGTACTCCACGGGAATAATATCGACGGTCCTCACTTTGAAAAATCGACTCATCAATCATCCATTCCGGTCCTTATCATTGCTGGCGATGAAAGGCTTGGTGGAACGGCATCGTAATACAATCAGAACTCGACAATGTTGAGGCCGATATTATCTAATCAGTTGGATAAGGGTAAACTCGAGCTCAGCCTTTTCGGTAAAGTACCTCTTCATCAACACTATCCACCAAAAGGACGGACGAATCTGAGTTAGGGTGACTTGGTACCTCTTGCAGAATTCGAGCATAAGGCGATCGAGGGGGCCTAATATAAACGGATACGTATACACATTGAAGAATCCCTCCACATAGGTCATGATGTTTTCTTCTCAAGAAGGTATATGCAGTATCACATCTTCCCCCAGCCGCAGTCTCTCCTCACGGGCTCGAGGTGGTTTTCCTCTATCGATTGGATGAACCTCGACGCATGCTCTTGGTGTGTTCTTTAGTGCAAAATCATTCTTCAAATAAAAGAAGCTCGAGGTTAAGTCACTGTACGCCGGCGGTGTACCACCGGCCGTGCAAGATACAGAGGTAAGGTTTTCCTCTTCTTGGTTAACGAATTTGGGCACGACATCCATAACTACTCAAGCAAAGGTAAAGAGGAAGAAATGAAAACAGTTTCCAAAGATGAGAAAAGGAAGAGAACATTTAAAGGAAAAATAGTATTGCAAAGTTTCAAGACTTAAAATGAAGAGGAAGCAAGTATGTATATAGAGCCAACGGTGGCTATTCAACTACATTGGAAGCCATTTAATTCTGACAGAGTTGTCATAACTTTTGGGGAAGTGTACCAGTGGGCCACCTCGGTCACTTCATGGTCATGTCACTGAATGACACTGTCACACATCATTCAAGGGATCGAAATTACCATGCCGACCTAGCCTCGAGAAGGCGTCCGATCTCGAGGGGGTCTACTATTGCAAGTACGGGTTCCGAAGGGCTAAGAATCGAAGCTTGAAATTTAACTTTTGCATAAACATTGCAGGGCAAAGTTTGGGACATAGGTAACAAAGAGATATTTTATTTCATAAAATTCATTTACAAGGGTATTTCTACAAAAATTTCCCCCGGGGTACCATATAAAGAAAAGGAAAAAAATCAAAACAGTAGGTGAATCTACTCTTCGCCTTCGCTGCTGTCCGAGCCATTTTCAAAGCCCTCATCGACATTGCCAATTCTTCCTCCAGGGCTTTGGATTCTTTGGTTTCAGCAGAGAGATCGACGCCCTTAGCACTCACTTCCTCGAAGGCTTGTCTCCTGGCTTGTATGCGAGCATGAGCAACTGCCCGAGCCAGTTTTAGCTCGGACTTCTCAGATATCTCCCTGTCCCGGTCTGGCAACAACATCCCTTTTGTATGAAGAGTCGAACTCGTCGGCCTCAGACTTGGCTGCAGGTAGTGCAACAACCTCTTCCTGAGAACCTTGAAGAAGTTCTTGAATCAAGGATATATTCCCCCAAAGCGCATACCTCTCCGAAGCCAAGACATCATTCAGCCGAGCCAGCTCAAGGATTTCGGCGTCCTTGGCTGCAACATCCTCTCGGAGCTGCTCCACCAGGGTATCCTTCTGCCTAATTTGAAAAACGAAGAAAATAAGTCGATCGGCACCAAGCATGGGAATCAAAAAGAAAAATTGTGGGTACCAGAATACCTGCTCGATGGAGTCGGCCCTCTCTTATAGCGCACTCTCCGAGCTTGCCCAGGGGTTTATCAATTCCTGCTCTTTTTGAGCGCATAGAGCCTCCAGCTTGACCGACTCCGACATAAGAATCTCAAGCTCCTCTTCACGATGAGTCAACTCATCTTGCATCTTGGAGAAGGCTTCATCATACAAATTCTTGACCTGCAACACAGAGGAAGAAAATCAGAAAGCAAGAATAGAAAATCAAAGAACAACATATTATTTGAGAATGTCACTGCTTTTGGAGCCTCTCATCCTCCTCGAGGGCAACGGGGGAATCAACATCGATCTCCTCCTCTACACCTTCAAAATAGTCTTTAAATGCATCATCCTCTTCATGAGAGGTCCCCAAACGGGGAACATTCCTGTCTTGGGCATCTCGTATCTCCCCTGGAGAAAATGATGGGCTCGAGTGAAGCCCACCGGCAACATCAGCCTCCATCGAGGCTTCTTCCCGACCCCTAAAATCTCCGGTAGCAATCTCTCTCAGCTCATCAACACAGATTGTGACATGTCCAACAAGCGTCTCAAGAACTGCACCCGGACCCTCCTCGAGCGTCTCCTCAACATAAGGAGGGTCCGCATCGACCGCCTCCAACTCAGCAGACGACCGCCCAACAACTCTCGAAGCATCATCATTTAATTTTTCCCTTTGTACCAAAAGGCATGTACCATCACTCTCTTCCTCGGCTTGCAGGCTCTCAGCGGCCATGAGGATAGGACCGTGGCATCGGTCTTGGATTTCTGAGACTTTGCCCTTTTGGATTTTTGAGACTCCGCCGATGCCTCCTTCTTACTTTTCTTGTCCTTGGCAGTCTTCGGAGCCTCTTCCTCACCAGGTAGGGGCGATCTCATCAACACACCTTCACCAAGGCCTGCGCAAGCGTGTTATATAAAAAAACACCACCATCGAAAGTACTTATGGAAGAATGAGAAAACAATACCAACGAGAACATACCGTACTTCTTAGCATGCCAACGTGTTTTAGCAAGGTCGCAGCAGACGCATTTGTTATATAGAAAACCGGAGTCCAAAAGTTTTACGCACCCCGGAAAGTTCTGGTCCGTGCCAGAAAACCAAACGGTGGCTACACAATTAGAAGAAAATCAGTCAACAGAAAAAGAGATAGAAAAACATACTCAATTCAGGGATACTTACGTTTGATATTCTATTCCTCGGGGAACGACATTCTATCAGCAGGGATGACGTCTGAAGTTCTGATTCATACGAATTGGCTCATCCATTCCCGATCCTTATCCTCGTCGATATAGGCAAGGAATGCCTTGGTAGATCGACGGTGCAGCTTAACTAGGACCAAAAAGAAGGTGAAAGTCATTCCCTCGACCATTTTGGTAATGTGTCGAAACATATATACAATCCTCCAAAAACAAGGATAAATCTTACCGAGTGTCACTCGACATTAATGCAAAAGAAGAGAGTATCACCGGGTAAATCGGCGGGGAGGAGGAATCTACGGGGCCTAAGGTAAAAGGGTATGTATATATGCTTAGAAAGCCAGCCTTATGCGTGACTATGCTTTCGTCAGCCGTAGGGTGATGCCTCCGCTCAACGCCAATCAAGTTTGACCCTCTCTATATCGGATACTACACTTATATATCGATAGATGGGCTCGCATCGGCCCGGTGTATGGTTTTTTCAATCATGAAATTAGAGACGGTACCGAAAGGGCCAAGGATGCACTACTCGATGGTAGGAGGAGTTTTTGACTTGCCCTTTAACGGGCGTGATGAAGAAGTGGCTCCCTTGTTTTGAGATACCGTTTTGAAAGTTTTTGCCATGGTTATAACTGACTTTTGAAGAGAGAAGACGAAGAAGCAAACACAGATAGAAGATGAGATTGGGAAACACTTAGTAAAAGTTTCAAGGTTTGAAGAAAATGTAAAATTATGAAAAGCCAAGTGATTGAACTATTTATAGTGGCCATTTGGGCATGCGTAGAAGCGGAAAGGTCGAACCAATAATGTTTCATGGGCTTCTCGAGAATTGTGTTGATGACGACCTCTGCGCAGATTTTTATGTCACATCATTTAATGTTTTGAAGAGACTGGCGTCATAATAGGGATGTCGAAGAGGAAAAAAGTCAATACCGTTTCTTATCACTTCATTCTAAGAAATGCGGGGACTATCTGTAAACTTCTACAATCGGAGAGCCCGTCTTTACGGTCATAACGGTGCTCAGAAGGATTGAAGGTTCGAGTTTTGGCATCGTGGGGGGCATATCAAGGGTTCACGACCCCGAAGTAGTGTAGATCTAAGAACATCATGAAAAGGCGGAAAACTCCCAAAAGGCACGTGGTTAAAGCTGATCAAGTACGGTAAATAGTACAAGCCCGTACCGTGGCATTAAATGGATGTACCAACCTTCTCTCTTTTGTAATAATTAAACATGTACTATGTTGGTATTTCCCCTCATATATAAAGGGGACCCTTTTCACTTTTGAAGACACATGATATTAAACTAGACAAGAACATCATCTGCTCTCTAACTAAAACATTCTCCACAATTGTTTCATTGATTTATTGAATTTCATTTATTGTGTTCATTAGTTGTTCTTCATTTATTACTCGTTATTAATCATAAATAGGTCATCATCGAGGCCTTCAATACAGTTATATCATTCTCGACAGCCCCTTGTCACGCTCTTAAGCTCGACCTCGAGGCCCATTCTGACCAACCTCGAGGCCCGTCTCTCTGCTGCTCGGTTTGCATAATTTCGTCACCCTTTGCTCTGGTTTAATTTTCTCACATCTCACCTAGCATCTACTGCGTACACAACTGGTATTAAAATAGATCACGTATTTTTAGAACCACAAATAAAATATAATTGTAATTACCATTTTCAAGGCAAACCGTAACACCCGTTCTTGCTTATACTCTCTTGTTCATCAACTTGCTTTATACTTTATTATTCTGGTATTAGTTAGTTCGATAGAACTCTAACTCGAGGGCTGAATTATATTTCAACACTGGTTTGATTTACTTTATTGTTAATTTTTATTTTTAATCATCATATTTATGAATTGGTATTAGGTGAAATCACGTGTCCTTAAAACCACTAATACGTTTAATTGTTACCCGATTTTAAGGGTAAACAATGTGTATACAACTAATACGTTATGGTTCTAATACAATTGCTCAGATATTTTTCCAAATTGGTTTATCTCTTCTCCTTGTCTTATTCTTATCCAGGCTTCCATGGATTGCATCTAACAAGGTATCAGGGGCTTAATGGTTGATTTCCAACGTGATTCCTTTACTAGTGCAGAGCTTCTCATTGTTTCTCTTTCATTTCTCTAGCTTCAACAATGGAGAAAATAAATTTCTCATACTTGCCCATTTTTTGTGCGTTCATCAGATTCTTCGGGTTCCGTATTAATTTGGGTGTGCTCACATTGTCACAGCACAATTCTCACTATTGGGCGTGATGGCGCCTAACATTGTTGTTAGACAAGGTAATAGTAAAATATCCATTTAGTTATTGCCTTTATTACTTTTAAACTCGTGAATTTTTATTTAATAGAGAAACCAATTATAAATAAATGGTTATATAAGGAGAATAAAACATGGGAGTGAAACAATATTATTAATAGACAAAACCATCAATGTCTTCTAGAAATACCCAAAACACGGTGTCACAAGTGCACGAGCATCTAGTAGAATATACAAAATTCCGTACAACTATTGTCTGAAGAAAAATAAACAAAAATAATAAATACAATAATAGGAGGATCCGGGTGCTCCAGAACGAATCATGTGAAGCAGCTCAACACTATGCCTTCAGGTAATGCAGATGCGCGCCTGGACGAACACCAGATGTACCTATCTCGGAACCTGCATAATTTGTGCAGAAGTGTAGCGTGAGTACTTAAAGAACACTCGGTAAGTATCTAGTCAAACCTCGAAGAAGCAGTGACGAGTGATCGACATCGAAACTTAATAGTGGTCACCATATATAAAGTACAAGTTATAAATAGGCATGAGATACAACAGTAACAATGGAATAAGAGGTAATAAATACGTTATTATTTAAACAATAAATAACAAGTTAACAGTTTCCAAATATCACATGCCAACTTCAACAAATAAGGGCCAACAAGTAATTATAATTTCTCACGCCATAAAAGAAAAATATCGAGTGTAATCACACTCATAGCGACATCATGCAGGAATTATACCGAGGTCGTACGGCCCGATCAATAACAATCGTGTTCATACACTACCAAGGTTGTACGGGTTGATCCCTGATGCATTTCATTATATATAACTATTGTCGAGGCGTTCGGCCCAACCCCCTAGAAGAGGAAAACACTTAAGACTATGGAACATATGCTTACAACCCCAAGATAAGACAATAAAGGAACACAATTTTTCCATCAATAGTTAAACATTCCACCAAATCTCTATGTAACGAGGCTCGGTCTAACATAATCTCAAATCATGTTTACTTGCTAATACAAATAATTAAACTAACAAGTTGAGTTAAAATAGTACACATATTGCATTATAAAGTCCTATGTTTATCCGGACATAACATGATTTTAGCTACATACGGACTATCATCACTTCGTGTTCCGTATAACCACAAATTATTAGCAAATAACAATCTAAACACCTATGAAGTTACTTCCCTCTTACAAGGTGTCACGACCCCATTTTCCCACTTTAGGATATCACGATGGCACCTAATCTCTAAGACTAGGTAAGTCTAACATTTAATAATAACTTAATAAAAATAATCAAAAAAAATACAATAAAGCAGGACTGATAAACTAATATAACATCTCTACAACATCTCTCCCAAAGTTGGTTGAACGGAGTCATAAGCTGTAACGAATAGTCTAGAACGTCTACTACAACACTATCTGAATCAGAAATACAATAGAAATGAAAGATAGGGAAGGTGACTCTAAGACCCGCGAATGCCGAGCATGTATACTTTCAAGTCTCTGGATGATAGCTACAATCAAACACTAATGTCCAGCATGGGCAGACGTACCTGGATCTACACAAAAAGATAAATAGAAGTATTTTATGAGTACACCACAACGATACCTAGTATGTATCGAGCCTAACCTCGATAGAGTAGTGACGAGGTCAGGTCCAGATACCTACTAGGACATAATAAACAAAAATGAAGTATAATAATGAGAAGTAACGGAAATAGGATAAATAAGAGATAACAAAGCAGGTTAACAACATAGACTAATGACAAAATTGTAAGCATAGAGATAACAAGAAGGAAACGAATAAAGAGAACCACAATAGATAGATACGGACCGAACTTGCAACACATGGAAGAATTAAAGCAACAAGAGATGATTCACATATAACTCTTTACACCATGAGATAAACAAGAAGAATCACAAACGAGGTACCGCCTCATATACAACAAGAATCAAAATGGAGGTATCGCCTCGTATACAACAAATATCACAACTGAGGTACCTCCTCCAATTCACATTTCTCTATTTCAGTCACAATGTTTCCTTATATGACCACGGGAGCCTTATATTTAGTTTTAATAAAACTACTTTTCCCCTAATAGCTACCCGTATTTTACCCACCTTATCACACCGTGTGGCTTCAAGTAGTTCCCTCTAGCAACACGCGTATCAAGCCTACTTTATGTGATGACCCGATATGACATCTTATATTTTAGAACAAAATTATGTGTTTCGAGGTCTTAAATACCTCATTTTAGCCTTCCTCAATTTGCGTGCATAGTTCAGGTGTCCTTCTGGAAGGCTAATATGTTAAAAACTGATAAAAATATGGATTTTACCTAAAATTCATTTGAGTCAACTTTGATCAACATTTTGAGTAGACGGACCCGGATTCATGTTTTGAGAGCCCCCGTGGGTCTGGTCGTAATTTGGGACCTGAGAGTATGCCCGGAATTAAATTCAAAGGTTCCTAGCTCGATTTATTGATTTTTGTTG
>MDKI01242174.1:0-20115 GCA_005239505.1 Nicotiana paniculata
CAAAGGCCCAGTAATAGGCAACATCAAGGAAATACCAATGACATAAATGTCTAACAATTAGACATAAGTAAAACTTAAGGGAATAGTCATATAAATCACAATGTAAGACTCACGGGTATGCTTGACTCCAATGAATAGATGTTCCAACTACGGCTAGTCAACTATAAGGCTCGATGACACTAATTATAGTCACTTAGGCAAGCTAGGGAGAAAATATAGCATGAAGATGAGAGAAGTAGAATATTTAGTTAAGTCAAGTAAGGTCAAATAGCGAATGAAGGAATCCAAAAACAAATAATTCTAATTTAAACAGGAAGGGATGAAATTAACAACAAGGATACAAATGTAACAAGTACAAATCATACACAGGTAATATAAGAACCTATGAATCCTAAAAGGCCAATATAACTGCAAATAAGTCCGAGTACACACTCGTCACCTCGCATACTCGGACTACAATCAACAAGGAAGACTAAATCCTAAGGGGTAGTTTCCCCACACAAGGTTAGGCAAGAAACTTACCTCAAAGACGACAACTCAGTACTCAAAATTAGACTTCTTGGGCGGAAAGACCTCCGGACGGCTGGCAATCAGCTAAAACAACCATTAGATTTGTGTGAAAAACCCTCAAAGAATCGCCAAAAATCGAGCTCTAGAAGTCAAAATATGATAAAAATGGCTTAACCGTCATTTTTTGAAAACTTATATTCTGCCCAGACGTTAAATAAATCGCGACCGCGGAACATGGTTTGCGATTGCGAAGAAGAAAGACGAAAGCTGCCCAGGTTGTTCATCGCGAACGCGACAAGGAGTTCGCAAACGCGGAGGAGGGGAACAGGAAGATATGCGATCGCGTACTGAAGAATTCGAACACGAAGAAAAAAGTTTGGCGACCAGAAGGGACACATCATGATCGCGAAACAATCACTGCGATCGCGATGAAGGAAAAATGGGCAGGGAAAACAGAACACTACGCGACCACGACATGGGCTACGCAATCGCGAAAGAGGGCAACAGACATCAGAAATAGCTGTTCAAAAATTGAATAAAATGGTCCGAAGCCCATCCGAAGTGCACCCGAGGCCCCTGGGACCCCGTATCATCACACAAACATATAACCTAACACGGAATCGCTCAAGGTTTCAAATCACATAAAATAACGCCAAAATGACGAATCAAACCAAAAATCAATGAAATTCCTCAAAACTTCTTTAAACATAAAATTTTGCATTTAAGGTCCGAATGACATCTAATGAAGTCCGTTTCTTACCAAACTTTACAAATATGACACAAATATTATATCAAACCTGTACCGGGCTCCGGAACCATAATACGGGCCCGATACCACAATTTTCACATATAATTTCATTTTCAAAAACCTCTTTTATTTTAAGAAAATTTTTAAAAATTTATTTCTCGGACTTGGGACCTCGGAATTCGATTCCGGGCATACGCCCAAGTCCCATATTTTCCTACGGACCCTCTAGGACCGTCAAATCACGGGTCCGGGTCCGTTTACCAAAAATGTTGACCGAAGTCAACTTTATTCAAATTTCTAATACAAAATTATTATTTTTATCATTTTTTCACATAAAGGCTTCCCGGCTACACACCCGGGCTGTGCACGCAAATTGAGGTAGGATAGAAGGAGATTTTCACGACCTTGGAACACAGAATTAGCTAGAAATATATAGGATGACCTTTTGGGTCATCACAGGATGATACAATACTTCATCAACCATATTTCATAGCATCCCAACGTGATTCACCTTATGGGGGTATTTTAATCATGTATAATTCATGAAATCCCTTTTCTTTGAATCATTACCCAATCAAAGGCCTTGACGTTATTCTCTTATCTATCATAATTACACCCTTATTCTACTACCAGGGTAACATTTCATCTCTTCAAATTACTCATAGTGTTAGACATCTCTGAGCTTATTCAGACTATACTGAGCTTTCTATAACTTACATAATTCATCAACCCTCTTGTTTTTTTGTGCTTAATCCCAAGGCCTTACTTATTGTCATCACCTTCTCACCCACCTTTTCTTATCCTTACTCTTGTCTACCTAAAACCTTGTCACTATACCATGCTATAGCTTGCGTCCGACACATATCTATCTATACTACTCTCAACATTCTTTTAACTTGCTAGCCCCATAGAATATAGCCGTTGTACTATCTCTTTTGTACCTCTGATATTTAGAGTGATTCTATCATGTTTTGAATCATGATTTCTATACTCATCGGGGTCTAATAATCAGACTCCTAATTCACTTAGCTATTGTAACTCTTTAGTTTCCTCTTCTATCTGAGTCTTTAAGTAGGTTTACTTTATCTTCTAATCAGTGACTGAGGGTATTAGTTATTACTTTATCCCCTCGTGGACGCTATGGAACATCCATGATATAACCTTCTAGCAATTCAAGCATTGGTATGTGACATAGACTCAATTCTTTCTTTTAACTTATACGGGAGTCTCCTATAGCTGTATCATTGTCAACATATATGCTGCATGGATAACACTCTGAAATCTTACGTGTGTTTATAGCGTAACTAACTCTAGGTCATTGATCGAATAATTCCTTTCGCGCCTTCTCATCTTTCTAAAAAGTAAGCAATTACTTTTCCTGGCTGTTCTGCCACTTGTTGCATGAATACTTGACTTATCTTAGTGCCCACGCCTATTTGAATTTCATGCAACTCATATGAGCTTGAATTATACTTTGGATTTTACTTTCCGTTCCTTAGTCACAATAGGTGCCACTTTCTTATAGAGTGCATACAATATTATAGTGAGACTGCTGTTACAAGACCATTTTTTCTTTAGGTCACTATGCTTATGTTGAAGCCTTCTTCCTTATTTCCTCAGCTAGTCTTTCATTGCAGTGCTTAGGGAAGACCCTCTGACTCTTGTAAAGCTGCGAGCTTATTACATTATATACCCCAGGGTATTTATGATATTCTTACTCGCCTATCAAAATCCTTAGTTATTTACCTCTGCGCCCTTGTGCTCGTAGGGTTGCTTCTGAATTGATATTTCAGTTGTCTCCCTAGTGGCTCTCTCTTTTATTTCCGTAACACTTATACTGTACCTTATACTACCCCAACTCCTATGTGAATATTTCTCGAGGATGACAATGTCGTATCTGAGAGACTGAATTTCCTATGTTGGGTTTAACTTTGTTTATCTTGCATAATCTACTGATTTATCTGTGACCTCTTGTCTATCCATAACCAAGCTCTTTCTGAATCAACTACTAATTACTCGTCAGTCCATGCTCATATTTATATTATGTGTAACCTCTCTTAGGTTATATCGTTTGTCTTAACTTACCTTTTGCACTGGCTCTTAATGTATCATGTGTTCATTCACACTTATTTATCAATAACATCTGGTGTGGGAACCCTTACTTCCTCTCCCGACATCGTGCTTGAATAATGTTCTGGAGTCGTAACATATCTATAGGATCTGAATAAATGCAATCTCATTCCTTTTGTATTTTTACCACATTCTTTCTTTACTATTCCATAGTTACTTGAACTACATAACTCCGACTTACTACCATATCACCCTGTCTTCTCCCTTTTTCGGGAGTACTAGCATTTAATGGTATGCAGATTTACCTATATATGGTTTACCTCTTCATCTTTGGCATCTTTTCATGCCTTCATTGACTCTTATTCACCTTGCGGTAACCCTTCTCTACCAAGGATAACTGAATTCCTTATGCACGAGGGTGACACCTAGTGTAACTGGTACACTTAGTCCCTTAAGCTTAACTTTGCGCAAAGTTTTTTCTTTGGCGGAGTGTCTTCCTAAATGACCTTTAAAGGTTATTCTCATGTTGTCCATTTTATTATTGCTTGAATGCGATCTTTGAAATTCTCTTGATGTCGACTATTATTACATCATTCGATCCATAATTGATGTTCAGTTTATCTTGTTCACTAGCCCATGCTGGTTCTCTTACTCCAGGGGTCTAAATTTTTGTTCTGGTAACCACATTAGACTCACCAACTCATTTCTCGAAATGAGGATATGACTTTTGGCCTATATTCTTTTATTGTCTCAAGGCATGTCACCTCTTGTCTTTTCCTTCACTTGACTATAGACTCTGTCATCATATCATATTATGATTTACCGTTACCACCCTTTTATCACATCTTACTCGTAATGCTTCATTTACTCTCTTCATATTCTCCTGCTAATATGTCTATTACCTTATTCTAAAAACTTCAACAAAATATTCTTTCACTTTTATCTCCCCTTGCTCCATCTCACTGGATCTTCGGGTCGTCAAACATTCTCTTTTTACTAAGGGAAGGAGTCATACTAAGGTAAATATTTATTCCTTGTAGGATTCCACTACATGTCTTCTGATATTTCGGAACGTTCTTGTATTCATATCTGACTGTACTATTCTACAGTGCACCCTCTGGTATGCACGATCTAATGGGGCCTCAATAGGGCCAAATCACCAAGAATTCTCTCTCAACTAATGCCCTTACCTGCTGCTATATTATCCCTCTGTCTAAATGTAATTTTCAAATTGAAAGAATCTCTATATCATTAGCAAACACAAGTCTTGGCTCGAACTCTTATGACTCAGCTCTATAGCGCGATTTGGATTTGAAAGAAGGGTAGCAGACTCCTAATTCCTTGTAGCTTCCTATTTATATAATGTGGTGCACAACACATCTATAAAAAAGGCTCTACTAGACACGACTTGTAGACTCCCTAGGACAGAACTGCTCTGATACCAAGTTTGTCATGCCCCAAACTTGAAGAGGCGTGGCCGGCACTCGGTGCCGTAATCGGCCCGGGCGTACCACTCTATAACTGTGAACTCAATAAGGGTAAACCTCAACTTAGGCCGATGAGGCCATATTCTGAATTATCTAAAAATAACGCATCTCTCGTCTATGGGGTAAACATACCCAAAATATGATATATGTAACTATGCAGGTCGACGAAGCCACCATGAACATCTACTGATATACAAAATATTCAAGACTCTTCTACAAGCCTCTAGAGATAACTGAACTCTACCATGGTCGGGACAGGGCCTAGACCTACCCATCAAATCTGTATATATAAAAATGGACTCAAAGGTCGAGACCTGGTAACTCCAAGGAAGTGGAGCTTACCGACCAAGCTGATGTTTGACTCTGTCTGCTGGGAGGGTCTGTCCAACCATCAATGAGGACCTGCAGGCATGAAATGCAGCATCCCCGACAAAAAGGACGTTAGTACGAAATAATGTCCTGAGTATGTAAGGAAAAAAAATAACTGAAAGCTGAAACTGGACTGATAATATAATAACTAAAAGTAACTGGGAGTCAAAGATAATCTGTAGATATGCTTACCTGCTGATACTGCCTCAACTCTCTCAATATAGTAAGTAAAATAGCTGTCCAGCCTTATAAGGCTCAGTATGTGTAACTGATCTGCCGTAGTAGACTCACTCATAGGCGCTCGACCATACTAGGCTCTGTATCTCGGCCATTCTGGGATCGCTCATAGGCGTTCAACCATAGTAGGCTCGGTATGTAACTCACCATCTGATCAGAGGTTGCCCAATAGGGGCCTGCCTATCGATTATAGCTCGATGGTGGTGAAAATACTGTAATACTCAATATATATAGACTCTCTGCTCTCTTGGATGACAGAAGACAAAATTAAACTGAATATGAAGTCCCGATAAGGGAGAATGTTGTAACTTATGATACTAGAACAATGTACATAAATTCAGGAATATGAACTTCTCTTTATGTCTCGTTATCAAACACATATAGTTACTGGATCATGCCAAAATAAAAGAAAGATTTAGCCTTAACATACCTTAAGTCTGTTGAGTCCTTAATACCTTCCAATAAATTCTTCAAAAAACTCAATTTAATCTACCACAACATAAGGAGATTCAAAATTAGCGCTGAGTAAAGGCTAAGTCCGCAACTTAAACTAGTAGTTTATTTACGTAAATTTTGGCAGCATCTCCCCTGTAACAAGGCCCTCCTCCAATACCTTATACCAACAACATAAATAACACAACAATAACAACATGTATGCATCATTAAAACCTTATATCCATCACAATATACCACAAAACAGCCCACATACCTTAATCGCTTCATACATAAAACGACAACCAAAGTTGTGCCAAACAACCTAAAAAATGTAACGACGAACGAACCGTCAGCCACCATACCATTATGTGGTGTTTATCCACACCCTTTATCCTCCCAAACTTCATAAAAATAGTAGCAAAATAGATAATCCAACAACAACACGAAACATGCCACAAAACAGTCCAACAAGTTCAACAACAAAACTGATTTTTCAGTTTACTTAAACATGTTTCGACTTGTCTTTTCTTTCAAATTGAGCAATAAAACAATCAGTACATAATTAAGACTCTTATCCTATAAAACAGCCATTAATTCAACTTAAAAATAAGTTCACAACCAGCCAACAATGATGCAACAACAAACAACATACAACTCATTCAAAACTCGCTAGGTCTAGTCTTTATGGTCGAGTTACAACTCATACAAGCATAGATAATGGAAGGACAAGCATAAACATACCTTGGACTGAGAATAACCCACGAAACCTAGTCCTTATCCATCACAAATCAGTCCCCCAACGCAGTTACATGAAGGAGAAAGAGAAACTAGCAAGCTGTCCAGGATTTTCGGCACTAGAATCACATTGTAACATCCGTAATAACCTAGGTTTTAGTGGGATTTTGGGGAGGAGTTGCAGGGATTCACTATGGTTTTCATTGTATGGAATATGAGTGAAATAAATGAGTTAATTATCCCCCTCTTGGACTACTTAGTTGAGGCCTCTCCTTTTGGCAAGTAGGTGATGCACCTACTTGTCACCTATCAGCATGTACAGTCTCGCAAAAATGCGAATATCTATATACTCCAACTTCATATCATCAAATAGTTTAATGCATTAGAAACTATACTCATGGATATTAAATTTGGTAGGTAGATCATCCCATAATTCAGAGTATATTGGGAGAAAAGATTAGTTGCATTTGACTTAAGTTTCAACACATTTATGAATATAACTTGTGATGACCTTTTCCAACTTTTGTTCCACAACTCGCCTGACTTCAAAACATAACACACAACTATTATACGACTAAATAATTCATAACATAATATCCTTATAATTTTAATTACCCTAGTCTCACTCCAAAAGGACATGTTATAACATTCCAACTAGTCGACTTTCGACAAAACTTATTTTTCTTAAATTCATTTAACTTCTAAGCCTTAAAACCCTCTTAGTACTTGTTATTCATGATCTTAAATATTTGTAACCTCCTCGTTAACATGATTAACTAACTTTAAAAAAATTTCAAAGATGATTTCATGTATGAGCTTACATCAATTAACTTACGACGTACTCTTACGTACGAAAACGTGGGGTGTAACACGTAGTCCCTCAGTAAATAATGCAGGGAAAGCTCCCGAGGTATCGCCTTGTAGTAATAAAAGTAAATGTGCAAGGAGAAATCTCGAGGGACCTCCTCGTAATCTCAGAAGTAAATATGTAGGGGCCTCTCCCGGGATTCCGTCCCGTAAACCCAAAGTAAATACACAACTCAAATAATTCAAGATAACCGTTACAACAAGAGAATCTACAGTTTAGGCTAAGTACAAGCAAGAAAAAGAAGCAGTATCACAAAGCATGCTACAAGAAATTCAGTTAAGCAATTAAGACACGTAGACATGCTATTTGTTACATCCCGTACCTTAACATTAGGATGTGCCGTAGTAAATCTACATGAGTTCGAAGGGATTATGTCTATTAGGAGGTTATAGAGGGTTTAAGACACTACTATTATGAGACCGTGTAAGTTTACAACCTTGATATCGTTAGATATTATGTTAGTGTGGTATTTTCTTTAGGTGGAGTATTTTAGTAAAAGTTTTATAAGTATAATTTTGGATAGTTACCATTATTACTACTTTTGAATATGGTAAATTATACACATAATATGAGAAAATTTATAAATAAGATTTTCTTTATTGTAAAAAAAATAGAAGTTATTTTCTCACAAAAGAAGGTTATGTTTTTACCATTTTTAGAATTAAGCGTATGAAAATTTGTACTCTTTATACGAGATTAGCAAAATTAAAAGTTGAGAAAATATATGTATTTTTACATGGATGTTTTAACGAAATAATAATGTATGTATTGATTTTATACGATACCACATAACCATGATAGTAAGGTATATAAGGTGTGTTGAAAGCGAGTAGTATTATAAGTAATTTGAGACAATTCTTAATTATATGGACAATCGGATAATTATTTAGTGGGAGATTAACAATTAATTAAGATGATTGGTAGTTAATTTTTGGATAAGTATATCATCCTTAACGTGGCAGCAAACCACCACATATACATATGACTCTAAAGTCATTATTGAGAGGTGGCAAGACAAAAGACTAAGGCTATGTGGTTAAGCCACCACATAAGGTGGGGCCCACATAAATTATAACAAGATATATCTCTAACCAAGAGACATCATATGTTATGTTTGGGAAAAATGACAACTTTAACTTTAAGCATATATCAAATGATAAGATCTTCAAGAATTCATCGTATGGGCATCTGTACTCTAGGCATATGTCAAATGCCAAAATATTGATCTTCAAGGATTCAGTGTGAGATTTCATGGAATCTGATTTCATAATACCTTCGAATATGGTAAATTATACACATAATATGAGAAAGTTTATAAATAAGATTTTCTTTATTTTAGAAAAACATAGAAGTTATTTTCTCAGAAAAGAAGGTTATGTTTTTACCATTTTTAGAATTAAGCGTACGAAAATTTTTACTCTTTATACGAGATTAGCAAAATTAAAAGTTGAAAAATATATGTATTTTTACATGGATGTTTTAATAAAATAATAGTGTATGTATTAATTTTATATGGTACCACATAACCATGATAGTAAGGTATATAAGCTATGTTGAAAGCGAGTAGTATTATAAGTAATTAAGACAATTCTTAATTATGTGAATACTTGGGTAATTATTTAGTGGGAGATTAACAATTAATTAAGATGATTGGTGGTTAATTTTTGGATAAGGATGTCATCCTTAATGTGACAGCAAACCCCACCACATATACATATGACTCTTAAGTCATTATTGAGAGGTGGAAAGACAAAAGACTAAGGCTATGTGGTTAAGGCACCACATAAGGTGGGTCCCACATAAATTATAAAAAGATATATCTTAAACCAAGAGACATCATATGTTATGTTCGGGAAAAATGACAACTTCAACTTTAAGCATATATCAAATGATAAGATCTTCAAGAATTCACCGTATGGGCATCTCTACTTTAGGCATATGTCAAATGCAAAAATATTGATCTTCAAGGATTCAATGTGAGATTTCATGGCATCTGATTTCATAATACCTTCAACAGTTCAAAACATGAGATTTTGCAATTATAAGGGAGAACGGTGCAATCTTTCACAAGAATATTATACGGATTTCTCCCTACTCTAGGTATGTTAAGGCTAATCTTTCTTTCCTTTGGCATGATCAAAGTAACGATATGTAAACATAATGCTATTCCATAAGTGATTATACTCTTAGCAGTTAAGGATGCCTATGTTATTCATTTCGGTAAAGCGATATTCAAGCATGTTTAAGTATGTCCCTAGTCCCTATTGAGGTATATGATAGAGATGTTAATATTTATGATGTAATGATACATGTACATGCATCTTCATGAATTTACCACCGTGCTACGGCCGGTCGGGTAGTTACCACCGGTTGGGCAGTTATGTATCATTATTTACTACCGGTTGGGTAATCATACATATTTATTTACCACCGAGCTACGGCCGGTCGAGCAGTCATGTATTTACCATTGAGCTAGGGCCGGTTGGGCAGTTACACATTTACCACCGAGCTACGGCCGGTCAGGAATTCATGCATTTACCACCGCGCTACGGCCGGTCGGGCAGTTACCACTGATCAGTTGGGCAGTCATGCATCATACGATATGAATAATAAAAATAGTCGCAAAGAGAAACATTATATATATATATATATACGTATGATAAGTATGTATATATGGCGACACTTCAGAGATTTAGGTTTATTCTTATACGTCTTTAATTAATGTTGACTTATTGTTATGTTTTAGTTCCGCCTTACATACTCAGTACATTATTCGTACTGACGTCCTTTTGTTGGGGACGCTGCATTCATGTCTGTAGGTATAGATAATCAGTTTGACAAGCCCTCATAGTAGACAAGATTGGTTTCAGCGAAGGATCAGTAAGACTCCACTTCATTCGGAGTGCAGCCGAGTCTATGAGTCATACTGTCAGAATTTTGCTGCAGACTTATGGGTAGGCCGGTACCCTGTCCCATTTGATGTCAAATAACCTTAGAGGCTTTGTAGACAGAGGTTCATTTTGTACAGTATGTTAGAGGCCTTGACGGCCCATTTGTATTCATGTTTTAAGAAAAAATGGTCCAGTGATACAATATTTTCCACTTATAGTTATACATTACAAGTTGTGGCCATGTTGGCCCATGGTAGTTGTAAAAAGAAAAAGGATTACAAAATGGTTCGCTCGGGCCAGTGTGGTGCCAGCCACGCCTCCCCAGGTTTGGGGCGTGACACTATTCTAGGCTAATAGGATAACTACACATTTTTAATATACTCAATTAAGGAAAAAATCGATATTTACTCAGTAAAAATCAGGTTTTGCGACAAATAGCCCGTGCACGAACTCGTTACCTTGCGTACACAACACTCACATATCTTATCAGTACCAAATCCTAAGGGGATTTCCCCCACACAAGGTTAGGCAAGAAACTTACCTCGAACCAAGCTCAATCAATCGGTAGCAATGCTTTTCCCATGAATATCCGACTCCGAAGGGCCCAAATCTAGCCAAAATCAATTACATACCATAAATACATCTATAACAAACTAATCTAATCAATGAAACTTAAGCTAAAGCAAGAAATAAGTAAATTGTCCCAAAAATCCTCCCCGAGCCCACGTTTCGGAATCGGGTAAAAGTCACAAATATAAACACTCATTCACTCACGAGTCCAACCATATAAGAATTACTCGAATCCAAGCTCAAATCGCCTTTCGAAACTCGAAATTATAGTTGAAGAAATTCTTCCCATTTCCCCCAAATTTTCAACCCCAAATCCGAAATTAATGATGAAACTATTGATAGATTAATGGGATATAGCCAAAATGGAGCTTAGAATCATTACCGAATCGATGTCTCTGAAAATCCATCAAAATCTCGCCCAAATACGAGCTCCCAAACTCAAGTTTTGATAAAAATGGCCTAACCCTCGTTTTTGAAATGAATCTGCCCAGTGATTTCTTCTTCGTGAACGCGGCCACACCCTCGCGTTCGCGAAGCAAAAATTCTCCTTTATTCCAAACCTTCTTCGCGAACGCGAGATCCCCCTCCCGAATGCGGTAGCTTGCATTACCTGACCCTACGCAAACGCGAGACCCTCATCGCGAACGCGTAGCCTAATTACCAGGAGCTCCATTTGACCGTTCATCTACGCGAACGCGAGGACCATATCGCGAACGCGTAGGCTAAAGGATCCACACCATCGCGAACGTGGGAAAAACATCGCGAACTCGAAGAACAACTCAGCCGGTCTCCCAGATACCTTACAAGAAGGCGAGACCTATCTCGCGAACGCGATGAAGGAAATCAACGAACTTGACACCAGATTTTTAAGAATATCTAGCAAGTCCAGAATGATCCGTTAAGCATCTGAAATACACCCGAGGCCCCCAGGTACTCAACCAAACATACCAACCAGTTCTAATACACAATACGAACTTAGTTTATACCTCAAATCACATCGAACAACTCTAAAAACAAAAATCACCCTCCGATTCAATCTTAATGAACTTAAAACTTCCAATTTCTACCACCGATGCCGAACCCTATCAAACCACGTTCGATTGACCCCAAATTTTTCACACAAGTCACATTAAATATTATGGACCTACTCCAGCTTCCGGAATCGGAATCCAACCCCGATATCAAAAAGTCCACTACCGATCAAAATCTCCAAAAATTTGTCTTTCGCCATTTCAAGCCTAAATGAGCAACATACCTCCAAAATATAATCCGGACACGCCCCTAAGTCCAAAATCACTCAACGGAGCTAACAGAACCAACAAAACTCCATTCTAGAGTCATCTTCACACAGTTCCAACTACGGTCAACATCCTAAGACTTAAGCTTCTATTTAGGGACTAAGTATCCCAAAGCACTCCGAAACCACAACCAACACCTCCCGACAAGACACATAAGCAGAAAGAGATATGGGGAAAAAAATTAATAAGGGATCGTGGATATAACTCTCAAAATGACTGGCCAGGTCGTTACATCCTCCCCCTCTTAAAACAATCGTTCGTCCTCGAACGAGTATAGGGACATACCTGAAGTGGTGAAAAGATGAGGCTAACAGCTGTGAATATCATGCTCGGTCTCCAAAGTCGCCTCCTTGACAAGCTGACCCTCCACTGAACCTTCATGAAAGCAATGTTCTTTGACCTTAGCTTTCTGACCTGCCTGTCCAAAATAGCCACTGAATCACCTTCACCTTATCCAGGGCATCCTGAACCAAGTTCGTACCCAATAATCTAGCCTCGCCCGACTTGAACCAACCTACTGGGGACTGACACCACCTACCATACAAAATCTCATACGGTGCCATCTGGATGCTCGACTGATAACTGTTGTCGTAGGCAAATTCCGCTAGTGGCAAGAACTAATGCAACGACCCTCCAAACTCCATCACACACGCATGTAGAATATCCACTAATATCTGAATAGTGTGATCGGACTGTCCGTCCGTCTGAGGGTGAAATGATGTGCTAAACTCCACTGAAGTACCCAACTCATCCTGTACGGCCCTCTAGAATAGTGATGTAAACTGCGTACCCCATTCATAGATGATAGATACCAATACGCCATGAATCCCGACGATCTCGAGGATGTAAATTTGAGCTAGCTGCTTGGAAGAATAGGTCGTCATCACAGGATTGAAATGAGCTGACTTGGTTAGGCTATCCACAATCACCCAAATATCATCAAACCTCCGCTGAGTCTATGGGAGTCCAACAACGAAATCCATAGTGATCTGCTCCTATGTTCACTACGAAATCTCTAACTTCTAAAGCAACCCACCTAGTCGCTGATGCTCATACTTTACCTACTGGAAATTTAGGCACCAAGCCACATACTCCACTATGTCTTTCTTCATCCTCCTCCACCAGTAATGCTGTCTCAGGTCCTGATACATCTTCACGGCACCCGGGTTAATGGAGTGCCGCGAGCTGTGAGCCTCCTGGAGAATCAACTCATGCAAACCATATACATTGGGCACACATAGCCTTCCCTGCATCCTCAGTGCACAATCATCCCCAATAGTGACCTCCTTAGCATCACCATGCTGGACCGTGTCCTTAAGGACAAACAGATGGGGGTCATCATACTGACGCTCCCTGATACGATCATAAAGAGAAGACCGGGAGACTACAACATCCAATACTCGACTCGGCTCATAAATATCCAATCTCACAAACTGGCTGGCTAAGGCCTGAACGCCTAATGCCAATGGCCTCTCTGCTGCTGGTAGATATGCTAAACTCCCCAAACACTCCGCCAGGTGACTCAAAAAAGCGACAACTACATTGGACTTCCCCAGGTGGTACAAAATAGTGATATCATAGTCCTTAAGTATCTCCAACCACCTCCACTGACGCAAGTTAAGATCTTTTTTCTTGAATATATACTGCAAACTCCGATGATCGGTGTAAATCTCACAAGGAACACCGAACAAATAGTGCTGCCAAATCTTCAAGGCATGAACAATAGCTGGTAACTCAAGGTCGTGGACATGATAGTTCTTTTCATGCACCTTCAGTTGTCTGGACGTGTAGGCAATCACCCTACCGTCCTGAATCAACACCGTATCGATACCCATCCGCGACGCATCATAATATACAGTTTAAGACCCCGAACGTGTAGGCAATACCAATACCGGGGCTGTAGTTAAACCTGTCTTGAGCTTCTGAAAGCACTCCTCAGTCCACCTGAACGGAGCACCCTTATGGGTCAGCCTAGTCATAGGTTCCGCAATAGATGAGAATCCCTCTGCAAAACTTTGGTAGTACCCCACCAAACAAAGAAAACTCTGAACCCCCGTAGCCGATGGCGGTCTGGGCCAACTCGGCACTGCTTCCACCTTCTTTGGATCCACCTTGATCCCATCACTCTATACTACATGACCCAAGAATGCCACTAAGTCTAGCCAAAACTCACACTTTGAAAATTTTGCATACACTTCGTTTCTCTCAAGGTATGACGCACAGTCCTCAAGTGTTGCTAATGATCCTCTCGAGTCCGGGAGTACACCAAAATGTTTTTAATAAAAACAATGATGAATGAGTCAAGATAATGCCGGAACACACTGTGCATCTAATGCATAAAAGCTGTTGGGGCATTGGTTAGCCCAAAAGACATCGTAAGAAACTCATAGTGACCATACCGAATCCTGAAAGCAGTCTTCGGGAATCTGGCTCCCGAATCTTCAACTGATGATAGCTTAAATGTAAGTCAATCTTGTAAAACACCAGGCACCCTATAACTGATCAAATAAGTCATCAATATGAGGCAAATGAAACCTGTTATTCACTATAACTTTTTTCAGCTGACGATTATCAATGCGCATATAAATAAGACTAGAGCACCCAAACGCAACACATTGAGATGAATGAAGCCCTTATCAAGAAACTCCTGTAACTGCTCCTTCAACTTCTTCAACTTAGGAGGAGCCATACGATATGGAGGGATAGAAATGGGCTGAGTGCCTGGCAACAATCAATGCTTAAATCAATATCTCTGTCTGGAGGTATGACCAGAAGATTTTCGGGAAACACATCTGGGATGTCCCTCACTATTGGAACTGGCTCAATTGTAGGGATATCAATACTGACATCTCTCAAATAATCTAGATATGCGTCACACCACTTCTCAACTATTTGTTGAGCCTTAAGAAATGAAATAACTCTACGGGGAGTGTACTCTAAGGTACCCCTCCACTATAATCGTGGTAAACCTGGCATAGCTAGCGTCACAGTCTTAGCGTGACAATCAAGGATAACATAATAGGGCCACAACAGTCCATGCCCAAGATAACATCAAAGCTGACCATGATGAGTAATAATAAATCGACTCTGGTCTCAAAACCACTAACAGCAATCAAACACGACCAATACACGCAATGCACAACAAGGGAATCTCCCACAAGAGTAGACACATAAATTAGGGAACTCAAAGAATTCCGAGATACGCCCAAATGCGGGTAAAATAAGAGGATGCATAGGAATATGTAGTGCTTGGGTAAAATAATACCGACCATCTCTATGACAGACTGGAACAATACCTGTAATGACAGAGTTGGAAGCAACTGCCTCTGTACGAGCTGGTAGAGCATAATATCTGGCCTGGCCTCCCTCTCTAGGGCGACCTCGACCTCCTCGACCTTCACCTCGAGCTAGATGAGTAGGTGGGCAGTAGCTGGTGCTGGAATCATAGCCTGAGGACCTGGTGGAGCACGTGGTGGCTGAGAATACTTTGCAAGTGCACCCCTCCTAAGTATGGGGCAATCTCTTACCATATGGAGAGTGTCGCCACACTCAAAACAAGCTCTCGGAGAGCGTGGCTACTCTGACTGACTCGGGCCAAGTCTGCTGGACTGGCCACGAAAAGCACCCCGCTTTGGAGGCACACTAGATACTGGCGGTGCATAGTAAGGTTCTTAGGGCCTAGAATGGGCTGGAACACCATTGGCTACTGGAAGAGCTAAATGAACAGAGTGACTCACATAACCCCTACCATGGCGAACTACAGCTGGGGCACGAGTACCACTGTAAGTTCCAGACTCTCGAGACCTCTTGGCCTCCCTCTCATCTCTATCCCAGGAAATCATGCCCTCCAATATCCTATCAATACTCACAACCTACTGATAAGAAATATCCATCTCCAAATCCCTGGCCATATTGATCCGGATACTGGGGTGGAGTCCCTTAATAAACCGTCGAAACCTCTCTCAAACTATGGCAACCAAGGCCGGTGCATGTCGGGCCAAATCATTGAAGTAGACTGCATACTCTGACACAATCATAGCACCCTAGAGCAGTTTCTCAAACTCCGCACGCCATGAGTCCCTGAGGCTCTGAGGGACATACTCTCGCAAAAACATGTCCGAGAACTGAGTCCATGTAAGTGAAGCTGCCTCATCTGAACTACTCAACTAATAAGCACGCCACCACTGATAGGCTGCTCCTCTAAGCTGGAAGGTGGAAAATAAACCCCACTCGTCTTCGCTACGCCTATAGCACGGAGAATACGATGACACTTATCAAGAAAACCCTGAGCATCATCTGTAGCCAATCCGCTGAAGGTAGGTGGGTGGTACTTCTTGTACCTCTCAAGTCTGAGCTGCTCCACCTCAGAATCTGTTGTCCTAGTCTGTGCTGGATCGGAGCTACCGACTGTATAAGAATAATATCAAGCCCCAAAATCGAGGGATGCGACCGGCACTCAACCAGGTGACACCAGTCAAGCGAACCTGATTTGCCTTTCCTATCCCACACGTTACCCCGTGATTTCAGTATACATTATTCAAGTAAAATAGCCATTTATAGCTTAAGCATGAACTTTCAACTTGAATTCACTTCTACTTTTTATCATTACAAACACAAGATACCAAATACTTACAAAATACATACCACATTAACAACGTGGACCACGATTACAAACTGTACGCTTACTACCCAAAATGCATATATACTTTCCCCACATTATGTCTATGGATCCTCTACAAGTACAAAAGATTTATATTCTACTTGCCGGCAACAAGGCCCCGGCTATACCTTACACTACACCATAAACTCAAATTAAGGTGACATGAGCCACACGTGGCCCCGGGAGGAAGTGGGGATCACCAGAACAACTGACAAAAAAGAGAGGAGGCACTACTGACGGTGGGCTGAATTACCTGCTGTAGAACCACCTACATTTATATAAGAAAATGTAGCGCCCCCGGCAAAAGGGACATTAGTACTGTGGAATAGTACTAGTATATATGAACAACCTTTATCCCAAGTACAATCAAACAATACACAAGTAAGAAACAATAATAGAACCAATCAATCAATGCATGTAGAAAAGAACAACCAAATCATCAAGTTTCACAATCTCTCCTTTTTCCCTTTCAACATTATCATATTGAAGAGTTCCCCTGATATTTTTCTAATTTCGATGGTGATAACGATCAATTCCGTCCTTATTACCTCGGCCACCCTTATTACCTCGGCCTCCCTTATTACCTCGGCCACCCTTATTACCTCACATCTTATTATCTTTATTAGTTCGTGTTGCGGCGCGCAACCCAATCCCACCCGACAATCATATTCTGAAACAATTAACCACAACAATCAATCACATGAGTCAACATTTCAAGGAACACAAGTTCATATCAACAATTTATTTATTTGAGCCCAAGCCACCATAGTTCTTACCAAGCAGTAATTCATGTACACGGTGTTGCCATAATCGTTCAACTCAATTACATTGTTTCACAATACCCTTTTCCATTACTTTCCACGCACGAATTTTAGCCATTATATACATTCCCACACTTGGGCGCATAAACAATCTTTCATTCATTAACACATACTTTCATATCGATACTCTCGAGCATTTACGAGCTTTGCACATAATGAGACAGGCACATCAATACACCTTTAACAACCTCATATAGCACGGTAATATGACAATCAACTAGGAAAAATCAAAGAGTAGAATCTTAAGCCTCAACACATTTGAACAATCAATTCATATATTATCAACAAGATACACATATCGTATGCTCGGACCCAACAAGGGGATTCTACAAAGGTTAAAGTTACCCATATATACCTGGGGTCGAAATTCCTTTCTAACGTTTACTCCCAAATCACCGGACCGACTAGCATATTCAATCTAATTCACAATACAGTACATTTAAACTTAGAATTAGGAATCATGAACATGTCTTGAATTCATTGGAGCTTTCTATCAAACCCTAGGTGTTCCTTTAGATTAAGTAACCCATTTTTAGTGAAAGGTTACTCCAACCTATTTTCCTTTACTAGATTATGATAAATTTGGTACATGCATGCAATATTCTTAACCCTATCTTTATGAACTATCCTACCCATGTTTTATTTTAACAAAAATCTGGAAATTAGGGTTAATAAGGTAGAAGCTTACCCCTTAGAGTGAAGAAATTTGTGTCCTACTTGATTAGTTCCAAGCTTGAGTGATGAAGGAAGACCAATTTGATAAGTTGAGACTTTCTCTCTCTAGAACCCGCTCTTTCCTCTCTCTAATATATCAGAAAATGGTTAAAAATTGAAGGGTAGGGGTGTTTTAATGAACTGGGGCCGGGTTTTAAAAATTAGAAAAATAGGGCCCGACACAAGAATGTGGTCAGGAATGGGATCGCATTCCTGACATGCGGTCCACAGAATCGACCGCATAATGGCCCTCAAGATGGGCCAAAATTCAAAACACACTGCCCAGGTATGCGACTATTGTGCAGTCCGCATACACGTTATGCGATCGCATAATGCGTCGCATAACTTCCCTCCTAAAATCAAAGGCAACAATGCGACAGATATGCAGTCCGCAGAACTGAAATGCGATCGCACATTGGACCGCATAGTTGACCTCAAATGGGGCAGTGATCTGCCCGAGTATGCGACCATTATGCGGTCCGCATAAAAGTTATGCGATCGCATAATGAGTCGCATAACACCCACTTTCTAGAAAATTTGGTTCTTTAAGTCTCGGGGTACTTTTTACTCAATTTTAAAAATTTCTACAATAAAAACAACTCGGGGACTCATTCGGGAATTATTTTTAAATAAGAAAATTTTACGGGTCTTTACATTCTCCCCCCCTTAAAAATCATGCGTCCTCGAATGAGGGTTTTTTTTAAATCATTTAGTTTTGAAAGCATGATATGCAACTTCCAGATTTTCACTAACTCCAATATCTCAGAAAAATTTCGCCAGAGTTCCCTTTTTAATTAGACCTATCTACCTATCAGAGAGCCCCCAAAACACATTTCCAAGCACCATTACAAAGTTTTAATCACCTACTAACTTACACACAACGTTGTTACCTAAAAAATTTGCAAATATTCAATCATTTTGTCAACTACACATAGCTCTTTCTTCTTATACCACAAATTTGCACATGATTTACATTTTCGCACATAACTTGGTTGTTTTAATGAGTCCCATACAACCCAATCACCTCAATATACTATATTCATTTCAATTAATCATTGCCAACCTACTCTACCATTATTCACTTGCCTAACACATACGTTCCACAAAACTTTTGTTTACCTCAAGGGTTACACACTACCCAAATAGAATAGCGGGTTCAGTTTTAGCACACATTGGGAGATTACAACAATAAGGCAATTAGGGGAAGATGGGGTGCTTTTGCACAAAATCGGACATGAAGTATAATTTTCTTAGAGATGACAGTTCTGACGAACACTATTAGACTTATTCAAACAAATGGGGATATTTTTCATTCATCTAGTTTTCCGCTTCCCACGTGGCTTCCTCAATGTGCTGACTTCTCCACAATACTTTAACTGAAGCAATTTCTTTCTTCCTCAATCTACGGACTTGTCTATCAAGAATAGCAACTGGAACCTCTTCATACGATAATTCTTCATTAACCTCAATAGTCTCAACTGGCACTATGGCTGATGGATCTCCAACCACTTTCTTCAACATGGACATGTGGAACACCGGGTGCACTAATGACAATTCAGGGGGTAATTCCAACCTATAAGCCACTTGTCCTACCGTTTAAGCAATCCGATATGGCCCGACATACCTTGGGCTCGATTTTCCTTTCTTCCCAAACTGCATCACTCCCTTCATGGGAGATACCTTCAAGAATACCCAATCATCA